>WURS02077158.1:0-10287 GCA_011762765.2 Rhinocypha anisoptera | reverse complement strand
GGGCTGGGGTTGGGTGTGAGGCTGGGGGGGGGGGGCGATGGAAGTCGCAGCCGGGGGGCTCCCGACGTCGGGGGACGGGCGAGCGGGGCGAAGAAGAGTCTGCCACATGAATGACGTTCATCGAACTCCCGTTAACTCATTTAAAGCTGACGCGTCGGCTCGATGAGCAAAAACTCTCTCCGCTGTCCTTCGTCAAAACATTGAATTGACAAGAAATAAAAAGACTTTCAGGCATCACATCGCTATTTATTTGGCTCTTAGCTGAGTTGGCAATGCCGAGACGTGGGATTTTTTTATATTTTGATCACCTTTTCATTGAACGTATTTATTTCTGTGGGTGCAGCCATATTGGTCGTTTTTCTGTTCATCTACTTCAGTTTTCGTCTCAATGTGTGTAGTTCAGTGTTTTTTTATGTCACTGTAAGTTATCAGAATTTATTTCGCGTGATAAAATTTAGTCGATTTCCAAATATTCAAGATGACACGATCGCAGAGAGTGCCGAGTGTCCATTGAAATTCAAAGACAGCCTCCATTTTCCAACCGAAGGCGAAAACTGTTACCTGTTTTCAATGTGACATATTCACTGAGTTACCTGACTCGGGTTGTTATTTGTTTCTTCAAATACTTGCTTGGCCATGTGAAAACTAAGTATTATATCAACTTTGCCTAATTTACATTTTGTTTTACGCGTATCTGATGTTTAAATCCTAGAAAAGTGTAATTAAAAAGGTACTAGAATAGTGGATAGAATTCTTAATTTTGTGAAATCTCATTGATCGGAATAATGATGAGAAGAATGTCATTTTTACGGTCTCAATTAATTTGCATTTCAGACATTCGCTCAAAATCTCTATGCAATGAAAATGAGTGAATCCAGCCAGGGTGGAGCAGATGACAAATTTAGGTGAGTACAAAATATTTGTCCTTTTAAGCAGATAACCTGCAAAATTATATATGGCGTGCATGTCAAAGTAGGAAGTTTGGTTACGATTCATACTCTTCCGTCTATATCTAGTTTTCTATATTGTAGTGTAAGAATTTTTCATCATTTTCTTCAGTAAGGTTATATATACTTACTCTGAAAGCGTGAAGTTAACCTAACGTAACAAGTTTTAAAATCCATAAGCCTTACGCATTATTAGAGAGGAAAATAAACTCACTAAAATCTAGTCATTTAAATTTTAAAACCTTTAGGTTTAGAAAATTTAAATCAGATCCAAGTTTATTTTTGCAAATTATTTCGACGTACAAACTCGTTGCAGTGCATAATGTCCATGAGGTGATTTTATGTAAAGGTCGCTGGCGACTAGCAGGGTAGAGATAGGGGAGAAGATAGGCGGGATGAACCCACGCGGTTTTGACGAACACGGTTGACGCAAAAAAAATACGTTCGGAGAGTGGGATTTACTCTGTGACGTGCACCACTCAATGACGTCCCAGGCCAAAGTCACCCGAGACGTCTGGATTGTGTTAGAGGGTCTGGGTTCCATGAACCTTCCGCGTGGGTTCACCAGCCGTGCAGAGTAGATCCATCCTCCTTGTGACGCAATGGGACCAAATCCGGTATGCTCTCACCCTCTTTCCCCTCGCCGTGTTATTCAGTGGTGTGGTGAGGGTGAGTCACCATAGCTACCTGCGTTCGACTAGGCAGCGCTGGGTTCACACCTTTCGCCTGGTTTCATCAACGTCAAATTCGACTACCGTGTTTTCATCCCCCACATATATATAGCTCCCCTCCTGCCCTCCAAAACCGTTCCTAAGTGACCCTCTTAAAAGTATGACGCTATTTTAGGCGAATTTTTTATTAGTACAGTAAAAATCAATAATGAGGAGAAACGGATGAACCATGATCGTCCAGTGCATACATGATTTTGTAATGTAATCGTAATTTATCCTGTTGCATTTTTATTTAACGTGGTATTAATATTCTGCCCATCCTCACCCTCAAGCTTGGCAGCTTCGAAATCCTTCATTAAAATGAACAGCCAAACGGAAGTGATGGCGTCGAGTGCGGCGGCGGGGGGCGGGTCCACGAGCTCCGGCGACAAGAAGACACTCGATCGGCTGGACTCGCTCAGGGGATCCGTGAGCGACATCATGTCCGAGGACAACTTTGGCCCTTTGAGCAACGTAAGGTGCGTTGACTGTTGATAGAGTGCCTTCTCCTTCATCTCGAGTGAACAATTGCCATGTTCCCGGTAATGAAATCAGTATCCAGGTGATTTCTCGGACATGGCATAGTTCTAACTCACTCCGCTCCTTTTCTTAAAACGTACATGAATATATTCTTTGTTAACAAAAGTCGTTTGTCTCGGGGGAACATTGAGATGCTACTCTAATATCATAATTTAAAAATCAGGGCTGTAAAAATTTTGATGATTGCAAATCTGTTACTTTGTTTTATTAGTTTTATTTGCCATGCCTTATTATATATGTTATTAATATTATTATATATTATTATATTCACTTTGCTTCGGGTTGACTTCATTTTCCTTAAGTCACTTAAGTACTTAAGTCCTTAAATACACAGTCACTTAAGCAGCGCTAAGGAAACAAAACTGTTAATAGTATTAACAGAAACCTACTTTTATCTGTCGGGAAACTCTGATTTTTAAAAATCCCTTGTTCAAATGAGCAATTTCTTATACTATAACAAGAAAATCTTAGCAATCGAAGTATGAGTTACTTGGTGGAACCCCTTCATGATGACTCAGGTAAGAAAACACTTTTCCGTTCCACAAGGTATATTATATATATAATCTATACCTTGTGGATACAGCGATATGTTTTTTGTGTGATCAAGAATATCTTACTTTAGCAAGGGTCGCACTTGAGGTACCCTCGGATATGACGGAACCAAAGTTATTGAATATATCAGAATGAAATTTCTAAGTTCGCCAAACGATATTTTCCGTGTTGAAACACCCACCGGTGTGCCGCGGCGCATATATTGAACAACAACCCCAATTTCCCCGCATCTTATGTATGCAACAACTGTTTCTTCATTCCTTTAAAACCTCTTTGGCCTTATGATACTTCCTTTTTTAGGTTTGCTGTGTTTGCCCTCGGCTCGAGCGCTTACCCCAACTTCTGTGCTTTCGGCAAGTACGTTGATAACCTCCTTGGCGAGCTCGGCGGTGAACGGTTATTCCGCCTCTCTCATGGAGACGAAATGTGCGGACAAGAACAAGCATTCCGGACGTGGGCCAGCAACGTCTTCAGTGTAAGTAGAGTGATTGTGAGCTTTCAAAAGTATAAATGTCACCAATGCATCTACAGAAGTTTTTTATCGAAGGACCCAATGAATAACCCCAAAGTTTTGATTTGTCGTAACAATTTAAGGCTGGATTTATGGAATCGAGTAATTTTATTTAGACCTTTAAATTAATTTTCATCGTATTAATTGAATGAGTAGATTCTGCATTAAATCTGACAAGACAAATGGAATTTTATTGCAACGTTCATTTGATTTAGCAAACTTATTTTCGACACTTTACAAATAATGTAGTAGTTTGTAATATTAAATTTACTAGTTTTAAGGAAAAAATAATTAATATTTTTGTGTGAAATCAAAATAAGATTAAAGAATAGTGGCAATTGTTCAAAAAATTAATTTCATATGTTTAACATTGGGGTATCCTGATTTTTTTTAAATAATATCAATTTCCATGATTGATCCAATATTTAAAGTGCTTATATTTTATGATACATAACATATTTTCTAAATGAAAAAATGAGCTGAACTTTTTGGCACCATTTTAGTTAGCTTGTGAAGCTTTCTGCTTGGATGATGATGAAGACAAGTTCCTGGAAGCCACGCTTGCACTCAAATCAGAAACAGTATCAGTATCATCTGTTCGATTATTGGAAACAAGATCAGAGCTGGGAGAGGAGGAAGGACTTCTTACACGTAAGATACAAAGGCTCTTTCATAAACTATTTATTATTACTAAAAATTTTTCAATGGAATTGTTTTTTTGGTGTAGCTGAAAATGGACAGAATCGAAGATTTTAACATGTTCTCCTAACTCATAAAATTATCACATCATTTTTTAAATTTTCTTTTTCAAAATAAGTAAATTTATTTTATTTTTCATCACAAACTATGATATTTCACTTACAATAGACTTCTACATTTAATTTGCCTCCACAGTTTTTCCTTTACATATTAAAATATCTCTAGGACACAATTTCCATTTTATGGAGATATGACATGAAATGAGCTGATCGGGACAGGGGAGTCTAATGAACGAATCATCCTTCAACATTGCGGTCATCTCAAAATATTTGCTAGGAAATCCCTCGAAAAGAACAGGGTCAGAAAAGTAAAAATATTGCAAAAATCACACTAATTTCTAAGAGCGTCAATCGAGAAGATCCAAATAACTATTTATCCATTTCCTTTATGCTCCTTTCGCGTAAGTAACAAGAACACATAGGTCTACGTTCCCTCATGTAATATCTCGATAGCACAAATTTTATAAACAGCAATCAGCATGGATTTCGGAAATTTCGTTCGTGCGAAACCCAACTCTCGTTGTTACCCAAGACCTACTGGTATCAAGCCAGAATGGCATACGTCCATGCGATAATCTTGATTTTTAAAAAAGGCGTCGACTAGGCCCACCATAATAAACTTAAACACAAAATGCAAATTTCCAGGAGTTTTGCAAGTATTATAAACTGCTTTAACGACTTTCTCTTCGAACGTGAACAGAGAGTAGTTTTGGATGGCGTTAGCTACGATAGTGTCGGTGGTACGTTGGGTGTTCCGCAGGAAAGTGTGATAGTACCCCCACTTTAATTGATTTATATCAGCGATTTTAATTAAGTAGTCAACTCAAGGATAAGGATGTTTGCGGATGTCACCGTCGTCTACAGAGAGATTTCTTGTACCCAAGACAATGTTTTGCTATCAAAGGATTTGGAAAACATTTCTAAATGGTGTGACGAACTGCAGTTAGAGCTTAATTGTAAACAATGTTCCGACGCTCATATTTATTTAAAGGGCAGAAATCATGTTGTGATAATCTACATCGACTCAATGGCAACGAGCTATATGTGGTCAATTTGGCCAAAAACCTAGGACCTAAAGCTAATAAACTGTCATGGGGTCTCCACATGCGAAATATTTGTGAACAGACAAATATAAAATGAGGTTTCACCAGATGCACTGATGTTAGGAGTGATTTGATGGAGGAAGAGCGTTATCTCTCGAAGAAAAGTGTTCAACTCTAACTACTAGTTTGGAGGCGACTCCAAACTTCCGCTCCAATTTGTATGGCTTTCCTCTCGGTCTAAAGAGACTAATACAAGTTATTGTATGAGTGCTGTCCATGACACTAAAGGTGAGATTAACTTCGACGCAAAAAATCAAAACTTCTGAATTCGATAGTGAAGACCAGTCAGTTATTCGTAGCAGTAGCATTAGTACAGTGGTCCGATCATATTCACAAAATGAGAGAGATGGACGCTCAAACTATCATAGTTAGGGATTCCTTTTTGTGGACAATACGTGAAAGCAACACCGTAAAAGTAGTCGAGACACTTTTTTTTAAGTGCCTTTAGGAGGATTTAGTTACTTAAAACTTGGCGTTGTCGCCCCGTGCCAAAAGCCAACAGGTGCTTTCCGGGTATACATGTATAAGTAGATCTCTCTTTAATTGTTCTAATTTAAATTTAAGTAATGACTGATCGCTCTCAGTAAATTGCATACTAGTATAGTAGTTGCTGGACAATTGGAAAAATCCTTTTTCGCGCATAGCGCAAATTCAGGAAAAAAATAAAAAAATAATTACATGTGTATACAATATATGGAATCTCTCCAAAATTGCTGTGTCCTTCCACATTCTGATTTATCCTACTAAAATTACGTGCATTATATAAAAAAACACCACAAAAACAATCCAAACTTCGAAAATAATTTATGCTGCATAATTTCATTCTTTCATACTATTATAATGTAACCTATTATAAAGTTTCATTGCTATACAATATGAAAATTGAATTCTGAGTTACACGTTTTCGAGGCGTAAGAATATTAGCCCCTCAACACGCTTATGCACTTTCGCCCCTCTTCCCGAAAGCATTTATATAGCCCCCGTGGTTCGGACTTCCCTCGAAGTTTCCCAGCCGCAAACGCAGGAAGTCTCCTGATGGACCCAACTTCTGCGAATCATCACAGAAACCACCACGTCGAAAGTAGAGAAGATAAAAAAAATTCGTCCGGAGACAGTTTCTGGACCCAGAAGTGTGAAGCACCCGTGAATTCCCACATTTACGGGAGGCACGAGAAGAGGTTTAGAAAAGGGAAGAGAATGATGCATCATGGCTCGGAAAAAAATGTTGTGGCCTGGAAGAGTCGAAGGAAAAGAAGAAAGGGCGTGGAAGGAAAACTAAGAGCAGGATTCAAATCGCTTATGTCCAACTAAGGAATGGTTTTTTCGTTGTAGATGCAATCATAGGCTCCGACAGAATGGGGCAGCTGCCCCTTAGACAAATAAATTACGAGAAAAAATAAAAGGAAAAACAAAAATGGGGAACTTCGGAAGAAGAAGCGTGTATGGCGTGTATTACATAGCCTCATCTCAGTCGAAACATTAGTCGAGTTTAGACTTTGGCCCCACCCACGTTCCCTTATTGGATGCATTAATGCAAATGTTATTTATTAGTTAAACTTTAGTATTATGTTCGCGTCTTTTTGCCCTAAGCTCTGTCAAATATTAACCAGCCCCCTTTCTAGCTTGTAAGCTGGCGACGCCCCTGGTTAAAATCCTTTTGTTTTAAAACTTTGTCGAATTTTGCTGTAACTTGATTAAAACTACCTTTAATTCGACATAACCACAGCATCAAAATCTTCAGTTTACGGTAGCATTCTTCAAATTCATCCATAGGGAATCGTATGCATTACCGGAATTAAGTCCCAGGGAGATAAATATACCTCTTAAAAGCCTTTCTCAACCATGCGTCCTGAAGATGCTTCTCTAAGGACCCAAACAAAATGCCATATAATTCATTCGATCTCGAGTCATCTAAAATTTTCGAGCATATAAGTACTAGAGGCACCCTCGCCGTAAAAAAATGTCGCCATAGTAAATGGCCTGGTGACGTCAGAGAGGAGACGGATTCGAAAAACGCGTACAATCCTTACGGCTGGAAGTTATTTTTAAATTGCATTTTGCAGAAAGACAATTTTTTTCTAATAAATATCGCAATGCTTGTTATCACACGTATTAAAAACAGCAGAATAAATTGAACTTAAGAGCTAAGGTAATAATATTATAATTAAAAAGCTATAAAAAATTGTCTTTTTTCATGATGAGTTAACTCCATAAAATCACTTCTGAAACGATAAAATAATACTATAAGTACGAAAATAACTCCGAGTGGCATTTATTGAGAGAATCAATCATTATTAACATACTTATTCAGAAAACCAGCATAATTTAGGGAGCTATAGAAAGAAAAATATGGTCTTTTTTAAGTATTCATAAGGTTGAAGTCAATTTTTTTAACCCCATACTGCTTATTTATTATTAATTATTATGTCATAAAATTAAGTGTTAATTGCTATGTAATAAAGATAAAATTAAAATGTATAATGAAACAAGATAACACAATAATACATATTCATAAAAAATGTGTAACAACTCAAAATTCCATATGGAGATAAAAATATTAAATTAGATTAAAGATATCAAAGGAATTTGACCAAAGTCAAAACGAATTATCTCGTTGTATAAGCAGTTAATTTACCAGTAATTTATTCATTTATTACACATATATTTGCCTTCATTAATTAATTACCCATATGCTTTCAGCCTACCTGTTATACCCTAACTTAAGATAATACATAGAAAGGGATGTCTGTAGGTTAGTGCATCCCATATCAAATGATTTAAATGGTTTTCATTATTATTTAGTCATTTTTATGAAGCATATACTAATGCAGAACTTTTATTAAACAATTTTTTTAAGGTCTCTCAAAGTGCCACAATAAGAAGGTGATTGCTTGCCGACTGGAAGGAAAGACAAATCTGCACAGTGGTGACTCAAGGTAATTATAATGTGTGACACAATGCTTTTATTCATATGCATACCAATAATTATGGCATAATAGCCATATATAAATTCAGAAAGAAGCAAACTAAAAACAATATAAATAATGAGAAGCAGCCACAGTATTAAATTTCATGTAACCATTTGTTTTTTTATCAGAATTGACTTTGGAGAATGATTGATGAAAACATACTGAGAGAAAAATCAAGTTTCACCTTGAGGAATCCAAAGTGCAAAAAGTTGTAAAAGTGTGATAACATATGGAATTGAAAGTTCCAGCAGTTGCACTCATGGACATGATTTAGTGAAACTAACAAGGTCCATTGAGTAGACTATACCACATGGAAATTAGATTTTTTAAATTGTGTTTGTTTCATCCATTACCCAGGTGTTTTGAAAATATTAAAGGCGAGGAAAATTATGAAATAAATGTAAAAAGACTATCACATATTTCCCTAATCCATCACAAGAAATTATAGGTATCAATAGCCGAATTAATGACTGTAAGAGAATTACAGAGTATAGGAGTGGACATGAGGGATATTCACATTATTCAAAACATGTGTATGTAGTGAGTGTAATGAATGGAATCAGGATGGGTGGGGAAGTACGTACAGGTCTCTAGTACTCGTATATTGTCACCCATACTTAACATCTCTATTTAAATCAATTGCCAAGAGAGGCACGTGAAAGTCTTAAAGTTGGAACTGAGGTAGGTGGGGGACTAAGTAATTTGCAGATGAACAAGTTCTAGTTAGCCAGCCCAAGTGTCACAAACCTTACTCTCAGAGTTAGTACAGGGATCTCAGATTTTCCTGCAAATTTCTATTTAGTTTCATAAAATCTCACCCTTTTTGATTTTCTTTTTTCTCTTTCAGCCGTGCAACATACCTATTTGAACTTTCAATAACTGGCAATGAGGATGAAGTTAATGGGGATGTACCAGATGAGATTTATCAGCCTGGTGACCATGTGGGTGTGTTTCCATGTAACAGGACAGAGTATGTTAACACCTTACTCTCAAGAATACAAGGGGCTCACAATCCTGATACCCCTGTTGAGTTACAAGTTCAGAAGGAGAAGCATACTCCTAATGGTGAGTGAGAAAATGAAATTCATATTTAGTTTCAGTATGGATGACAATTGAATTCTCAAAGTAATATTGTCTCCAGTGATGAAAAATTTCTTTTTGACCAATTTTTTTATTATTCTTTAACATGATTCAGATGGTGATGTTAGGATTTGGAATTTTGTAATAAATGCTCTTTATTCCATCAATTATAATGAATAGCCTACTTATAATTACAGTATGTTGCAGCTTTTTCTTTACATGCTGCCCCAATTTCAAATACTCAAGTCATCATATTTGTTATTTTGAGTAGATTAGGAATACTGAGAAAATCGAGAAAATTCTCCCTCTCAGTTAAGTAATTTTCATTCAACTCTCTATAGTTGAAAAACATTCAGTGCCAGTCTAATTGCTTTGATTAACTTTAATACTCATGAATTAAAAATATCCTTGGTTGTAAAAATTGCGAAATGAGAATCATTTGATGAGATCTGAAATGAAGGATCCAGTTTTTAATCAGAAAAGACTTGAAATCCAGTAATTCTCTTATATCAATTTTTCTCATTCTTTGAGTTCATTGTTGTCTCACTATTTTCCATCTACTCACCCCTGTCTTTCTATTATGTTACCTTAATCCTGTTAGTGTCTCACCATAGATTGATCTTTAATTCACTGTAACTCGTTGTGTCTTCGTATCATGCTAACATTCTTTCATTTTCTTTTGTTTTCTGTCCTACTAACAATTTTATTGAAATCTCTTGCCTCTAATTCTTACTAAAGAGATATGTACTTGGCCTCTAATTCTTACTAAAGAGATTAGGAAAGTGTTAATGAACATATTATGAACAGTATAATTTTTTAGAGAAAATCCCTAATTCTTGGTTCTTTTGTGTCCTTAATGATGACACAATCATAAACCTCCTCCCATTCATTGCTTTCCCCCTTTTCACCCCTTCGTGGCTTATTACTCTCCCCTTGTGGATGATTGACCCCCCCCCCCCAGTATAAGTATAAGCGAACACATTCGGGATCCTTCCTCCCGCCTCCCCTTGTCGACCCGTTTACTTTTTTGTGGATATAAAGGTGTCTCCAACCAAGGGTGTTGAGGAGAGTGTTTCAAAATGGGTGGAGGGCGATAGGGGGGGAGGGGGATGTGGGC
>WURS02077147.1:0-10287 GCA_011762765.2 Rhinocypha anisoptera | reverse complement strand
CTCTGCTGCTCTGGGTGGGGACGAGCGCGCGTGCCCTGCGGCGGTGTCTGCTAAATTCCTTTCCCTGTGTCATCTACGGTTTCCCAGGAGAATCTGACACCCACAGAAAAACTTCTCAGCCTGAGTTTTAGCTGAAGGTTTCCAGAGGTGTCACTGGGACTTTTACCCGAGTCCCCTGTTCAGTAGCTAACTACCGGCCGCTCTACCTGCTCTGGACTCCCACAAACTCAGTACAGCTAATGTGTAAATGATAAACATTGGAAGTCGCCCTACACGAAAGGCCTCCTAAGGCGACTCTTCACCCTGAAGAGGTAAGTGCGGGCCATCCCTCCACACATCATCCCCCCTCAAACAATTCAACGAACATTGAATAACATGCATCATGCAATGCACTCTCTGAGTTTCATCGAATCCTATTTATTTACATTGCTTGAGTGCCAAGTATCCTATATCTTCAAATAAGTATCTTGTTACCTGCGAATGGTTATGACATGGCACCGAGCACTTAACAAGGATTCAGGGGCAGGCTTTATTCCTACCTACCCTACTGAGACCTTAATATTCAGTAGGTAATTCAAAATTCCTCCAGGAGAACAACAGAATATTAACTTTGAGACTACTGAGACCATGTTGAGCAGAAAAAATAAAATTAATATTTAAAATGTTTTCATGAAATCTACATTTATGCAATGGACAAGGATATTGAAGATATTCCTCCATGGTGCTGAAAATGAATAAAACTCAACCCCTCACCCATGGAAATGTGACGTATTCGTACAAATTCATCACTAATTTTGCAATATTATATGGGTAAGTCAATAAAGAGAAGATTTAGGGACACCATAATGTGTGTAACATCTATAGGAAGTCTGAAATTATGTTTGAAATCTAGCATTGAGATGTAGAACGATCAGCAAACTTTCCTTCATGAAAGAGAGTCAAGGTGTAACTTTGACAGAAAGCCTTAAAAAATCAAGGTGTGCATACCGATTTTTTCTATTTGAATCCAAAACATTTCAATAAATCTGTCATGTATTAACAAATCAATGATCTGCATATCACACCTGAGCTGACTGGGTTTCCCATGTAACAAAATTTAACTATATTTCCAAACCTATTGTTCAACCAATAAGATTATAGATAGATAATGCAAGAAACATTTTATTAAGCTCAAATTATGACCCTAAAGCACCATTACTGAGCGTATGCACCTGAAAGGGCAGCATTTTATTCAATAAACCTTGAAAACAGAAACTTATAAGTTTGGAAGGTGGTGTGTTTGCAAAAAAATTGGAATGAAAATGACACAAGATATAGATTAATAAATAATAACAAGGAACACCTTATCTTTACACCCCAATTAACATGATTGATCTAAGAGTGATAGAAGATTCCATCAATTTTAATAGGTGCACTAAATTTGGAAATCTACTAAATCCAATTTTTGTACAGCCATGAATTTCATGTAAAAGCCACCAAGAACTTCACCCAAAAAACTGATAAAGAATGAATAGAGAATGGTCCTGTGATGTTGACAAGATCAAGGACAGATGGAAAGAGTATTTTGATAAGGCTTCATAATGAGTGCTATATAAATAAAATATTAGATTGGTGTGTGGGGATGGGGTGCCAAATGAAGGAGTAACCCCAGAAATGAGTATTTAAATGATGGTTTAAACTGGCTTTGATGTTAGTCCATCATCATCACGTCTAATAATGATGTAGTGACATCAAAACTGGTCAGAATAAAGTATATTTTTAACTGTGGAAAATTGCCATCTCCTTATCATTAAAATGTTTGAATTCCACCATATCATGCCTGAAACTATGCAATTCATAGATGTGAGGTTAAAGAGGCACTGAGGAGAATGAAAAATGCAAAGGCAACAGGAGCTAATAGAATACCAGTGAAAGCATAAAAAGTTTGGGGGAAGAAGGAATTAACTTACTTTGGATCTACTTATTTAGATCTACATTGAAGAGAAAACACCTAGACAATGGAGAGAGAGTGATTATATGTACCTGTGTATACAAAGAGTCAGGTGTCATCCAAGAATTATAGAAGGATTTAGGGTGATGTTATGTACAATGAAAATTTGGAAAAAATAAAAGAACAGTTTAGAGAAGAAACAACAATAGAGGAGGACCAGTTTGGGTTTACATCAGGAAAAAGTAGAATAGATGCAATATTTGCACAGAGACAATAGAAAGGTTTTGGGAGATGCAATGGGGGCTGCATTTGGTTTTTCATAGTTCTTGAGAAGGAATATGATAAGAGTGCCCTGTCAGGTATGGAGATGCATGAGATAGAAAGATGTAACTGAAAAGTATGTGAGAATTGTGGCTGACGTGCATGAAGGAGCCCACACCCAGGTGAGAAGTACTACATATTAATAATAGGTCCTTATTGGGGAGAGATTGAGACTAAATAGTATTGTTGGGCAAATGGAGAGTTTCCTGGTTAAGGTACAGTCTCCTTAAACCCTCGTCTTTTTTTGTAATGGAAATCATCAAGAGAATTGGTGGACAAACATTTGGTCTATGCTATCTGTAGACAACATTGTATTCTGTGGTACCAACTTGGACGATTAGGAAAGCAAGTTGAAACAGTGGAGAAAACCTATTGAAGACAATGGATTAAGGGTGAGTAGAAAATAAAACAGCATATTTATTTATTTGTCCATGGATTGGTGTGCTATAACAATATAGGACATCATAAGAAGATATATGTACATGTAAACAGAGTACAGAAACACACATAAAATGGAATTAACATAGGTCCGGTTCTGCACACACAGATCATGCCTTACACATTCAGCTCATATTTTGACTCCATACATAAGTTTTATGGAAAAGGGACAGGATGGCATGATGCACTTTCAAGGGAAGGATTTGCCAAAATAGAGAGTTTGCATACCTGGGATCAACTATGGCTGTAAATGTTTATGCATAGAGTTTATTCAGGTTGGAGAAACTGGAAGTGGGAATAAGAATTATAATGAAACCAGAGAATAGTAGGGACATGGGAGATGTAGAAAATATATAAGAAAAAACTTAATGAAATGGAAATGAGAATGCTAAAATGGACATATGGCTTTACAAACAAAACTGAGTAAATAAGGGATACAACAAAGGTGGCAAATTTATCTAAATTGGAGAAGAAAACTAATGCGAATTTCATTTGATAAGAGATTTATTCACGACCCAGGTTTCAGCATTTTATGCCATCATCAGGTGAGAGTACAGAGTTTTAGTCAAATATATACTCAATGGGAGGGGATGGTGGGAGGAGAATGAGGGCGGAGAAATGGGTGGGATGTCCAATGGAGAGAAGGGAAGGCAGGAAGGAACATTTTGAATACCATTGTCATGCCTAAATAAATTTAAAAATATGTAAAAGTATGATACATATTGAAGGATTAACATTGTGGAGAGCTTAGTAACCCAAATGGCTACACAGCCTGTGTGGCCATTTGGCACACTTGTGTAGTCACTTCTCTAGGGAATAGAATGTTTAAAAGATAATCAGTACATAAACCATTGTCTTTAAAGTTTGAAAAAATTACAATCACACATAAGCACTTAAATATTTAATTATAAAAAAGTCAAGTGTAGTGATATGTGTGGTATTCAGCTCTGGCCTATGTCCCACCTGAGAGTTGAGCTAAACAAATATGGGGATGTTGGTGAATTCTTGTCTTTCCAATAGGTCAGGTATTCTGCTACCAAAGTTTCAACGTTAAGCTTCACCATCGTCTTCAGAATGTTGATTCACAATAAACAGTGATGATGATCAATACCCTGAAGAAGACGGCAGAGTTTACTACTGAAACGTGGGTAACAGAAGGTAGTTGACTTGGTGGAAAGCCCAAGAAGAATTCACCAGGAAAGCCTCAGATCTTTCAGATATGAGAATGGATGCCTTCTGAGGATTTCTAGGGACAGGACAATTGTGGACAAGGACTATTCCAAAGGCAGCACATCTTGTGGAAAAGTCGTAAAACAAATTGAGGAGTTGCATTGCTGAATCTTACAGCTTACTGGTCAGTGAGTGACTCTTCCAGTTACCTTATCTCTGGTAATCTCCACACTGGTAGGTACAACTAAAGTATTTTTTTGAAGTAGAATTTTCCTTCATGTCTTCTATTGAATGAAATACATAATAAAATAATAATAACTGTAATTTACATAGGTCTGTTCCCTTACAAATTAAAGTAGTCCTTAAAGTAAATGATTCCATCCCTGCCTTGAGATAAATATCAAAATATAAAACCTGTGGCCTCCAATTTGCAGAGAGGTGCCTGCACATCATTATTACAGCCATGCCAAAAATGCAGTCCCAATGAAAGGGAGACATTTTTATTTTAAAACCATGGTACACATTTTAAAGCCATGGAATCATTTGCTTTAATCAGGTCTTTATTTTTTTATGGAGCATTATTTCTCCCAAATTTCCCTATCATTTCTTTTCATAGCCATAATAATCCCAGGAAAAATCGTGCATCTATGTGATTATAGTCTGTACCACAACGGCCATCATGATCATCAGCAACACACAATAAAACACTTATTTCAAAGTATGTGATAACTATTCAGGAGTTAAAAATCAATCAGAAGAAAATTTTTTGACAATTTGTTTCTACTTTGTAAATTGTTAAAGTTTACATCTACCAAAATGGTTTAATTGCCTACATGTTTTAATTACGGTAAGCCCTATGCCCACACAGATTAAATGAAGGGAAATTTCATGAATGCTGATTACTGCCCTAAACGATATTACCCACAATGCTACTAATATAAAAAAATAATCTACAATACAGCATCACCTAATGTATTCATATGTTTGTAGCTGTTTAACACTCATTTTGTAATATTTTCTGAGACAAAAGAACTTGACTTGTCGTTTGAAAATTAAGTCATAAAAATTGGTGTTCTATGTATTTTCAAAGACTGAAGAAAATCTAATGATTATATAATAAATGTAAAACTTGAAATAATTCATTGCATTATTAAAATTGCACATCGCATTGCACTGTAGGCATTAGGACTTATCAAACAATTGCTTAAGAATTAATACTTATTGGTAAATAAAATTACTGAAATAGTTAATTTTAAAACGTATTTATGGTCCAAAAATTATGGCCAAAAAAAATAAAGTAGACCATTGTACCTGATTTCAATCTTGGATTATTTAGTGTTCTATTTCGCCTTTCATCAGCTGAGATTTGAAAAGAAGCTTCATATAGGCACAATAATGTGCATTTACTTCTCTCTTGTCAATTACTCTTCTAATTTCACCTTTACCTATTGGTTTCCCAATTTCAAAGTCTGCTAGACACCATTCTTTGCTGAAACAAGAAAACATATGTAGCATATCAGATTACTTTTACGATCTAAGCTTTCCAGCAAAAAATATACCTTTACTTCATACTGTCTAAACAGATGTCACATAACTACCAGACCTAAATAGTTATATAAAGTGAAAGCCATTGTAAAGCTAAAGTGCCTATAGCAAAAGAGCAATCCTACTCTTTTTCCCATCCCTGCACATCAATGCCATAATTATTTATTTTCAATCGCCCATAAACAACACTAATAGGCCAATTACAGTGGCACTATTACATTATTAATAACAAGGACAAAACACATATCCATGCCCTAGGTGAAGATTGAAAAAAATCCACCTAGTCAGGATTCAAACCCGCGACCTTCGGGTTGGCAGATGAGGACGATACCCCGCTGCCACTGAGGCCAGCAATATCAACAATTTGTACCAAGCATTTACAGGCACTCTCATTTAAGGAGGAATTTTCTAAATTTTGACTCTGGAATATCGTCTGTCTTCCATAACCAACCTTTGTAGAGGATCGATGTTTGTCTAACTTACAAATATGTCACAGAATCTTCACCATTGGCCTGTGAATCTTGACCTGTGGAAACCTCAACTTTGTCCACCAAAACAGCTGTGCTTCAAATATGAGGTTTAGGCAATACAAAAATATATTTCAAATTTGAGTTTTCAACTACATTTTTGAATTCCTGTGATTTATAGGAAATTAAACCAGGAAATAGAAGTAAAGGGAGAACTAGGTACCCAACAGGCAAAACTGCCTAATACATGGAGCGTAGAACATATTTTTTATTTAAACATATATTTTAATGTAAATAGGGTTATAAGCTACCTATCCCAGAGAGTGAGAACTTATTCTTACTCAGAGGACTAAGCCTGTAAATGAGGTTTTTCAACCTATTGAACTCCCTCCTAAAAGCTAATGTCCAGTATCAGAGAAATCATTTCCAAAGCCCATTTCTGTTCCTGACGAGTCTTTTATTTCTCATGCAAGAGGATTTTGGAAGGTCTCTTTATGTAAATCTGTGAAGAACAGCTTCATTGATTAATTTCTTGATGCCAGAAGTAGGTTCCTTGAATGCAGCTCATCAGTTAATTTCGTCACATTATAACTTTCCGAGAGAGATTCTTAAACCTCCGGATGGAGAAGATGGAGAAGCCTCCGGTCTGCCTTACCATAAATCAGATGTTCTGTGGTGGAGTAGGAATTTCATATTTCATAACCATTGTCACAATGGAGAATGATTGGAAGGCAATCAATGGACAGAGTTATTGCAGTTAAATCATATCCATGAAGAATAGCAAAGAGAATTATATCTCCACCACCTAGCATCGTACTGTGAGCCAATGTAATTATTCATCTGCAGTTGCCATATATGCAGCTCTTCAGCACTTTTCCCTTGCTTGGCAGTTCCACCAGATACTGTTGGTGTTGAAATCTTCTTCACTTCTGAGATACAATACTTTTTAATGATTTTCCACCAGGGGTTTGCCACAAATGTTTCACAGGGGAGAAAAAAGGGTATACATAATTTCTTTGCCAGAAATTCAAGGTCAGGAGACTTCTTCCACTGCCCATCAAATTTTAAATAGTCAACTTGAGTCCATAAAACTGTTTCTCTCATTCCTCTTCTTCATCCTATTCCTCAGTTTAAAGAGCCTTTTTATTTCTATTCTTCAGAATACTATATACTACTCAAAATCTCCAAGGTGAGGTGAATCAAGCTTATCACAAGAAAGTTTTCTCTAATGTGTGTCTCCTTTTTGGTATTGGGATGAATATTTTTTCATTAAGCCCATGGGTACTCAAGTTAAAGGGCTCACACAACATCCACTGCCCAACATTTTTTTCAATAGAGCATATGGTGTTTATTCAATCACCTCATTTGACAATCATTAAGACAAGTAAGATCTTTGCTTATTTCATGAAGGCATCAATTCTAATGAGAGAGATGACAGCCATATGTTTAGTAAACATTCCAGGGACTCCTTGGTTGATATATATTGAGTGAAATGAGAAATTATGTAAGTTCACGGTTTCGGGCTTCACTTTGTGGAACTGCACCATCCCTATCCCACTCCTTCCCCTACCTCCTCCCCTCTCCTAAAGGGTATATATATACCTGATGAAGAATGCTTCTTGTCACCTGATGTTGACACGATGTATCAAAACCATGGCAGTGAGTGAATAAATATATTTAGTGGAATGTTCAAAGTTTGTATTCTTCTCTTCAAGAGAAATTATTAGCTTAAACATGTGGAATTTGGTCTCCAATTAATGGAAGTAGATTAGGAGGGTGTGGGGTGACCCATTCAGAGGTGACTTAAGTTATTACTTATCCAGTTCTATTTGATTCCACAAAGAAATAAAAATTAAGTCAAGAAAAAAATTATTTAAAAAATACCAGTACATACATGGGACCAAGGCTGCTGCTGATATAACCTTTTTAACATTATATTTAAGCATTAAAAGTCAATGTCAAAGACAACAATATTTGTAATTCCACAATTTTGTCATTAAACTTCATCATTAGATGATTTTTATAGCATTATTGGATGCACCATTATTACCTAGTTAGGAATTTGTGAGAAAATATCGATTTTTAAAAACAATTTTTGAGAGTAGTATGACATCGTTACTCACCAAAATCAAAACCACAATATGAGTAATCCATAGATGAAATCCTTAGAATCATCATTACTTGAATATCTCACAGAATCATCAGATAAAGAAAAAGTCCTGGAGGAACTAAATAAGATGCTGGAAAAAACATTTTCCACATCCCTCAAGTAGTGGAAGCACCATTGGGAGAAGTGTGTGATTTTTAAAATTATTTTTTTAAAGAATTTATTGAAAAACAATTCAAGAAATTTTTATTAGATTTTGTATCAAGTAGCCAACTAATGTCCAACCATTAAGGAGTGTTAAAACAGTCTTCCACCCTAAGGTCAGTTTAATAGGTGAGGGTGGAGCATACCTAGTACATAATAAGTCCTACAGCAAGTGAAAATTCAAACAAGGTAATAAGGGGTGCCATTTACTTTCCCTGTGGTTTCCCAGAAAAGTCTCATGCCCAGAAAATTACTCATCTCAGGTGGAAGCATCCAGAGGTATCACCAGGCATTGAGCTCAAGTCCCCCATCCAGTAGTCCAGTGTCCTATCCACTGGGCTACCACACCCTTTAAGCTAAGGATTAGCCTCTTCAAATTATCTCCATACAAATGTAATTTCATATTACTGGGCAATAATCACTTTTATGGAGACATAATTTAAAAAAATACCAATATACAAACAAGTCATTTGCAAGTACAACCAACTCTAATAAGAATGGTACCATGAAAAATGCTTCCAAAAAAATGTTCCATTGCTGACTAATGTAAATGCAAGGGTTCGTATAAGTTTATTAGGTCATCACTTTCCTAGAAGTATATCAGGCACAAATTCATTGTGTTAGGCATAATTTTTTGAAATTTACTAAGCATATTTATGAGAGGAAAATGATTGGTAATTTCACAGAAAGGAAGCTTTAAATTCCACCAAGCATTTTCCTCTCATCTATATATCAGATACACTTTCATCAGTATTCCTTCTGTTAGCCTAATTCTCTCTGGCTAATATCAGAAAAATTATCGCCACTTATCTATCCTATTGCTTCAGAGAGAGCCTGAAACGCAAGTACTAAAAAACAATCACCCTTTCACATTCTCCAATAATGCACCTCATAAAAAAAATCAATTTGATTGGCATCAGATAATTCATACACACTATTCAAATATGTAAAAAGGGGAATGATTCCAAGTGTTCACTTATAAAATACAATTTCGAGTAAAATGTATGATTAAGTTTACAACTCTACTTTTCTATTAATTTGTATCAATTCCACTTCAAATATCAAAGTTGCACCGCCAGGAATTTTAGGTGGGGAACCATGAGCACCGTAACCCAATTCTGAAGGAATGACCAGCTTCCTCTTTTCTCCTTCACACATCCTGTAAGAGGGGAAATATGAATGTTAAAAAAATTAACTCTTTCCTCATAGAAGGCAAATCATGTACTGCATCATTCTTGCACACATACCCTAAAAGTCCTCGATCCCAACCTTTGATCACCTGACCTGATCCTAGGGTGAATGTCAAAGGGCTGTTACGTTCATAGCTGCTATCGAAAACTGTGCCATCCTCCAAGTACCCCTGAAAAAAACAATAGATGGACATCCACAACCAGCCATAACATCCATAATGGACACTCTGTAATTTGCCCAGAATATTTTCTGGGCACGTAATAAATAAAAATTTAGCATGAAAATTGATATTATTTTATTTCTTAAATATATAAAACATTAAATGTTGATAAAAACTCATTATAGTTAATTATTGTCGGAAATAAGAATTTCTCATGGTAATAATTTCACAGCAATGTCTTTTTCGTTTTGTTTACAATATTCAATAGTTACTCCTATAACAAATCATAACATGTGTGATGAAATGTATTTTATTATAATAATAACTTTTATTAATTCCAGGAATAGTTATACACTAGTATAGGACACGTCAAGTACAAAAAAGCCGTCATTACATGAAATACATATTATATCAAATATTGCAAATAATACATATAGGTAAATACTTAGATAAATATAAATCACAATATTAAATGATGTCCCCATTTTTTATTATCTTTACATCTACTAATTTAGGAATTCAGGGATTGAATAAAAGGAGTTATCACTCAAATATTTCCTTAGTTTTATCTTAAAGTATGGGAGCGATTTGATTGATTTTATTTCTGGTGGCAACAAGTAAAAAAGCAACACTCCAGAGTAAACAGGGCTTTTGGAGTACAATGTCGTGTTATGGGGTATGCAAATGAGATGCAAAAAAGACTTACCATCTTTGCATTCATCGTTACTGTTCTTGTTCTGAAATTGAGCCAAAT
>WURS02077136.1:0-10287 GCA_011762765.2 Rhinocypha anisoptera | reverse complement strand
CTGGGACCTGGGTCGTACGAGGAGGTGAGAAGGGCCGACGCCGAGGAGTCACTCCCAAAAGTGTGGTTGGCAGTAACAACAAGGACATGGGGTGTGCACAAACCGCCCACACTCACTCGCTCCCCAGATAGAGAGAGAGAGAGAGAGTGAGGGGAATATGTTATAAGAAAAGAAGAAAGCAAAGCACCCAGCACGGCCTCGTCAATGTCGAGACAAAATATCAAGCTGGAGAGAGAAGGAGACAGAGGAGCGGATCATGGCAAAACACATTTATAAAGGTAAAGTGACAATGTCTCCTAGTATTTAGTAGTAGTATTTTTTGTTGTATACGGTGCTTTGATGGCTGTGATCATTTCACACCTCTTCACTTCATAGAAAACAACCGATGTGGTTACAAACACAACACCCATGCCCTGGGCGGGATTCGAACCCACAACATTTGGTTTGGCCGGTGAGGACTCTTCCCACCAGGCTAACCTAGCTGGCTACAATGTCTCCTCCTCTTAAATATATTTATTTTTTAAAGCTCCAATGTTACTCAAACAACCGATATAAAAAAAGATGGATCCACCATCGGACTAAGAAAAATAAAACATTAGGAACACTGTTTAAACTTCCATGATAAAAAAATGTAAACTGCCCAGATAAGAAACAGAACATAATCGATACAAAAATTTTTCAGCCTGTTTTTTCCCCATGTGTTTTTACGGCATTGGACCAAACTTTTTTAATCGCCTTTACAGTTAGTAAGGCATAAACAAGGTGTCCATTTTTTCCTGACCTGACAAACCTGAAACTTTGAACCATCATAAAAACCATGAGAGAGGCATTATATTGTCACAAAACTTTACTGTTACCTGGATTAATCCCATATCAATATCTGTGCCAACTCTTATGCCCTTTAAATTAACACGAAAGAAGTTGTTTAATAAAATGTAAAACAACTTTTTCTCATCACCAGGAGGCTATGCAATTATGGTTTGCACCAATGTCAAGTCCTTATTTATTATATGAACGAGCAAGTAATGCTAAATATGTTAAGTTTGTGCTGACAGATTTATTACTGACTTTTATTCCTTTGGATTTACATAATTATTCTCAAGCTTCGGAACATGCTAGGAAAAGGGAGACGAAGTCGGTAATGTGGGCACAGTGTTGCCATGATCTACTTCCGTACCATGCATGCCAAGATTTTCACTTTAGTTTCTCACACAACGTAGTTTGAAATATATTTGCAGCATGCAACAACTAGCAAAACACCGCTCTACATCATGGCCGGTCCAATCCACAAATAAATAAGAAAAATCAGGGAGGGTAACTGCAGAGTAAATACAATAATTAGTTTTTACCGAGATTTTAATAAATCTGTCCGCAAAATTTTTACATTTTTAGATTCATCTGATTGTTCAACATAAATGGGGAGATCTTTACAACAAACATTTTGACTACATAAGGCTACCCAGCGATGAGAAAAAGTTGTTATACATGTCACTTTCTTTGTTTTTACAATCAAGTAACATGTTAAGAGAACATATGAAAAATTCTTTGGTCCTACGCCCTACAACGCAGTGTAAAATAACTTGGCAAATATTGCATGGAGGTCAATAGGGGTGTTTGTTGTGACCGAAGTTTAAACTCTTGTGTCCATAATTTTTAGTAGTCCGATGGCAGTGACAAAAGAGAGATTAATGCTCCAAAGCTGTGCTCGGTTGAATTTCCAGTAATGAGGTTAATGTGTTAAGGGGAGACCCAGCCCAGCCCAGATCCAATAACCACGATTGGAAGCCAAGTTGGAGTTGCCTTGATGTCCTCGTTAGTAAAAGTAAATTGATTGCTTATTGAGTTTTTAATTAATCAGTATTTTATCACATAGTAATTTAAGAAAATGTAACAAACTCATTGATTATGACAGCAGAGGATGGATTTAAAATGTACCATGGACAACTGCAGATCATCGAATTAATGACATCAATGTCTTGTGACTTCACAAAGCTAAAATCTGGACAAACTTTAATGTGGTTTTGTGTTGTGCAGATTTTCATCCAGAGTGGAAACAATGCAGCAAAGCTACCCGAAGACCTTGTCTTGGAGACTACTAATAAAAGTTAGAATGAAACAAATGGAGGTTGTAGCTTTTAAGTATTTCCACACAGTAAAGAGTAATGGCCAGTCAAATAGTAATGGAAAAAATGGTTCCAATTGTGGACTAAAATCCCTTGTCCGCAGTTTCTCACCAGAAACTTGAATGGTGAGTTCAGTGAACGTTTCAAAAACCATAAAGTATTCAAATCTGAATATGCATTTGTTTATAATCATTATATAATTGCAAAAATTAGAGATTTTTGTTTTTGTTGGTCAACAAAGTAAGTTTCAGCTTTAGTGGAAAGTTTAAAGCATGCAAGTTGTAGACATTAAAAGTATCTACCAAATTAGAGGTCAACAATGAAGATTGGTTTATTACTTTATTGTAAAATTGGAAGAAACCATAAAATTAGCCAATGTTGAAACAATCATCCACTAAGACAGAGATTTCAAGTCATGGAATAATATTCCTTCTAACATAGTTGAATGTGATGCAACAATCTGGCTACAGTAGGTCAAGATGTTTAAGAGATGATATTGCAATTCCTGAACTCATTCTTTATAAATGTTCACTTATCTTGGTTTTTTAGGCATGTTAGAAGCAGGTGTAAGAGTGAATTTGGTTCTAAAAGTGATATTATTATTTGTATATCCTGAAATAGTAAGATTTTAAAAAAATAGTGCAAAAATTGTGTTAAAAATCAGGTACTTTTATAAAGAGAACAATATCTTGGCTTTAAATTTATTCTTCTTAACAATGTAACTTAAAAATTTCCATTACAATACTAGCTTTTACGTTCATTTTCTAATGTCACCATTTTTATAATATTTACAAGAGTTTTTGTAATTGTTTATAGGCAAAAAAGTTTATTTAATCTGTGTGGAAATACAGCCTCTTTCTGAAAGATCAGCCCCAGTGGAACTTAAAAGGATTAACAGTGGAAAATATGATATGATGTCTCCATCACCACGTCACATTTGAAACCATGCAGTTCGAGATGAAGTTTGTTAGAATAGTATTTTTCCATCAAAGCAACTCCTTTTTGGCAATTAAAAAAAACTAATGCACACATACTAGGAAACTATACTCGAGGTTGGCTCGAGGAGCGATGAAAAAAAAATCACAGGCACATCCTCGCCACCTCACTACAGAAACACAGTTGTCAAAATCAAATTACCACAAAAACGTGCACAGTGCCATCTGTTACTCTAATCGAGGAGGGAGGGGGGAAGAGGGAACGAAGGAAGCTAATTAAACTGAAGAGAGTGGAATGCAGCCGAGACAACTATGCGGACATTCTGCTTTTTAATAAAGAAAGGGGGATGGGGGGAGATAAATATTTTTTTAGTAAAGTGTTTTTTTCTTAACACCGAAACCAAGGATTTATACATTGATTGGTTGCACTTTAGTAGATTACTGATTTAAAATAGAAATAAAAACACAAAAAAAACATTCTATAAAGTGTGTACAACTTTACAAACACACAAAAAATAACAACACTAGAAATTTTTTTAATATAAAAAACTGTGTGATGCTTTAGTGAATATATATACATATATGCACACACACATATATATGTGAAGGGGGGGTGGGGTGGGGTGGGGAAGATTTAAAGGTGCGATATGGCGATCATGAGAAATTGAAATGAACAATGGTGGCAACTTCTTATGTCTAGTGTTATCACGCAAGATGATTTTCTCAAAGGATGAGAAATCGGAAAGGCAGAAGCACTCCCATCAGCAAGGTTATGTCATGACCAGCTCATGTCACAACAAATTGAACGTGTGGTGTTAAGGAATGAATTTAGTTTGGTGAGATTAGGGAGAGAAAAATCCACTTTGATTTTAATGATATTGATGGGAATGCGATTGAAAGATGATGTGAAGTGTTGTCATGGAACAGCAACTGAGAAAGGTTCACTTTTATGTTCCCGAGAATACCTAGAGTTGCCAGCAGTGGTACTTAAACAGAGGTGAGTCAAATACCGGATGTAAACTCAACGCAAGCCATTCTTGCATTTCTTGCCGAGGAAGTGTGGAGTCATGTGATATCGTGAGACCAATGAAACTTTCTATATTCTTTTAATTCCATTCTTACGTTTCTCTCGATATCCTTTCCTTTTTCCCCCTTTCTGAAATTTCATGACAGGATAAATTAAAATATGAAGAAAAGTATAAATGATGCAATGACATTCGATTTTCTATATGTATTTGAATTATCTGTCATATGTTGGTGGCCATATTGGAATTTGGTTCACCTGGTATCACAAAGGATGAGTGAATTTCAAATGCTGTACAATGAGGAGCTTACAGGAGAGTGAGACCTCCTTGAATTGTTCCAAGGGTGTCACCATCCTATCTCTCGGAAAAAACTACAAGTGTATCATTACATCCAAGGCAAGCATTTAATTATTGATGACCGTGAGATTCTGTTCAAAATGATTGTGAGTGTATTTGGGGTGAGATATTTTCAGAGAAAGAGTACTACTACTTTAACAAAAGGTAAACCAATGTTATAAATTAATGGATGAGCAATAATTACGTCATACAATTGAGTTAAAACAGCTGAAATTAAAACACAAAAAATGTCTCAAACAAAATACATCACACACACTGTCCCTGTCCCATTTACCTCATTCTTATTAGCCTCCCCAGCAGTTATCTAGTAACTTTCTGCATGGACATACAGCCTTTTAACAAGTTTAATACACTTACAAAATAAACCCAGGTTAGAAGTTACACAAGAATTTAAGAATGTCAATAAATATTTAAAAAATAATGCTTATGACCAAGAGTTAAAGAATGTACATGATATAAATAATATGTTTATTAAAAATATGTAATATATATTTATACTGAATGAAAAGAAATGAAATGGATTCGTCCGCCAAAGACATTCAAGTTTTGTCTACAGCTGAAAAATACTGCTCCGAGTGAGATTTTAAATATGAAAGGTCATCTAAATTGGTTTGAGATATTCGAAAAGTTCTGATACATGTGCCAGAGTAAAATAAAAAGGCATTATATGGAAAAACCGACCCAAAAATAATATGTATGAGTAACCAATTAGGTGAGAAGCATGCAGGGTGAATGTTACGTTACTAATCAAAGTTTTAGGCAGAAGTACATAAGTATGGTGGAATAAGCAGACTGCTTAAAGATTCAGACTGAGTGGTACACATAGTGTTTTTGAAATCATAAAGTACATGCCCAAAAGAAATAATTCGTTGTGGTGGCATCAAAGAGTATTCACTTTTGTATCCATCCTTTGAAATAAACATCCTCAACTTTTATAATAGTTTTTACGATATGTGCTAACATAAGTGAAAAAAACATTTTACCAAAGGCATCGTCCAAAGAAGTAGTGCTTCGTCACAAAGATATTTCACTTTCAAAATGAGTTTGATGGTCATGATAAACTAAAGAGTGAATTTAACCCCCTAGACTGCAGGATATGTCAATCAACATTTTGGCATGCATACGTACATATAATACGTATATATGACTGCCGCATTTGTACCCTCTCACTAGACCCTTATCTTCAAATTTTATGGCCCGCCTTTGACAAAAAGCTTTGAACAGCCATCACTTTCCTATTGGCCATTGCACTAGGGCACTCCCCCTTTTATACAGTGCATTTATTTGCGAAGGTTCATGGGTCCTCAAGTTTGACAAATGCATTCTGTCCGCCAAGATTTGGGAAATTGTTTTTGACCCACCCCCTCATCATTTCCCTTATTATTTTAGCAGTGTCGTTTGAATGCTGATTATAAATGAAAGTATTTATTTATACTCTTTGATTCTTCTGTCAAATTGATCAGAAATTAAGGCCGTCGCAGCTAAGGAGTTTAGACTAAAAAAAAAAGAGATGAAGGCATTTGCAAAAACATATGATTATTCAAGCAAAAACATTTCTAATCAGTTTACTATATGACTGACATAAATACTGGAACTCTATTTTTCGGATAAACTTCCCAAGACTGTCCGAAATGATATAAAATCTTTTGATATCATTTTATTTCTTGTTTATGATTGAAGTTCACTTTCATTTAGACAATGGGAATTCAGTTCAAGAGTTGAGATAAACGGTTCAATCATAGGCGTAAGGAATGATAACTTAAAGAAAGTCAAAAGCAAAGATTTGGAGAATTAGTTTCAAAAGATACTTCCTATGCTTCAGAATTATCCCACTTGGTAGAATAATAAAGTCAAAATTTAAAAACTGTCCATATTCTGTTAGTAAATCACTCATGATATTGTAATTGTTTATGTAAAATTTGTTCCTTCTTCTAGTGGGTAACTATAGTGCTTGAAGATAGTCACTTTTTCCTTTGCGGTCACAATGTTACCAGTGTGATGCTCTGTAATCCCTGTTCCATGAGGATTTTCCATTCCTGTTTCTTATTTTTAGTTTCTCCGCCAATTCGTGTTGTTTCAACTGCACGCAGTGCTTTAATATTAAAGCTCTTTTGTGCCCTAAAATATTTTGCTACATTCTTCCTTGCTATTAATCAATAAATAGAAAGATGTATAACTGTTCCATGAGAAAATTCTTTCAGTGTTTCCCCTGCTGTAAGAGTGATTTTAAAAAATTTGTACCCTGTTCAATTCTTATAAGAACCCAGTGAATTATGATATACCTAAATACGTACATAGTAATTAGTTCTAAAAAAAATGGAAATCAATTCTTTGGTACATGATAGGATAAAAAGTTTGTTTGACTCATTAAAATTTCTTATTTTTAAACATTGAAAAAATCTAGGAAGTTATTCAAATTAATATAAACAAAAGCTGATGAAACATCCACTCAAAAGGAACTCTGACAGACTAATGAAAAATACAAACCATAAAGACACTTTAAGATGAACTTTAATAATTTTTTACACTGTATTTCAAAGCCCATTTAATACTTTTAATTTCAGCTTCTGTCATCATGAATAGTAAGAGAGAAAAATAAAAAAAACAATGCAACATATTAATTTCTACTTAATTTATTTACTACATCAAAATTGGTATGTCAGTTGGATAAAAAATTAGACCATGAAATAATCTTACTGTCAGCCCTGTAACTTTTGTTTGACTGCAGGTCTAACTTGCGATTGTAGCCCGTAAAAATTTACTTACTCATTGGTATAAATATACAATATTAACTTGTTCTTCAAATGACCTTTAACCTCCACTTCAAGGTCAAGACTGAGGTCATCCAGCTTTCCCCTTTGAATCCCTACATCTTTTGTTCAAAAATTTTTCTTCAAGAAGTCATAGTTTTTTAGATGTGATAGATTAAAATGGGACACCCAGTATGCATGAACCCCCTCAAGAGATTTATTCTCTCAAAACTAGAAAAAATATGTGTTAACAAAACAATAGCATCGTGGTATGTCTGAAGCTATTACAAAAGAGCAACACCGATGCTAAATGCTCTCCATGTATATATGCGTTTGTATAGTACTTTTCCAACAGAATTTTATTATGTACAACTTGTGTCCTTGACCATGTCATACCATGGTAAAACACACTGTATTTAATATTATTTTGTGTAAAAGCACTATGCACACATATATTAATGGATATACAAACCTTCCATGAAGCCTGACATCGTAAACTTTAAACTAAAATGCTGTTTTGAATTCCCTCCGAATTTCTAACTAGAGTATTGATGTGTCGAAGCAAAAGATTCCTCGTAACATTATGAAAACTGTGTGCTGTTAAACTATTACAAATAAGGTACAGTCAAAGTCTGCCATAATGAGCTCTGACAACAGGTGCATAAGTACTTATTATAACATGAAATAGCTTAAACTGATGCTTAATAACATACATCGTCGTTTTTTTCATTCACTCTTTTGACTGATAAATTGATTAAGATTGACTGCTTCTCTAACTTTTATGTTTACGGACGATGCCTGCACAGAATAACAAAGGTTACATGCAACCGCAGACAAAAAAGATGGAAAATTTAGACTCCCTTATGAAGATAATGCTGCCAAGTCGTTACCAACTGACTAAACACTGTACACTCTTCCTGTGAGACCCACAATGGTCAGAAAAATCAATCGCTATGATGAGATTCTCATTACTTATTATAATAGACATTGACTGTACTGGAAAAAATCATAAGAGGGATATAAGAAGCCGAGCAGTTTATTGGGAAAGGTCAAAGTAATGCTGTGACTAATTCAACGTGAGAAAGAGAGAGAGAGGGGGGGGAAGGGGAACGAAAAAACAGGGAAGGCACGAAAATAATATGCATTTACAGTGGTACCACCTCGAGAGATACGATAGTGTCTAGATTTTGAGATAAGGGCCGTCATCACTGCGGTCTTGAGTTACACAAGTCGAAATTTGGAGATGTATGAGCCAGGGTCTCAGTGATGTAAAGGCTAGTTGGTGTAGTGCACCACCCCTCAGATTTGCGAGTCTTGTGCCTAGTACAGTCCATGGGTTTTTACCTTGCTGCAAAAGCATTTCTATTGTTATTGTTGTTTTAAAGTTGTTTTTATTGGAAAAAAATTAATATTCATGTACCGTATGCTATTAACTGGGTTTGCCAGTATCTGGTCGTTTCTTTAAATTATCTTGTATTGGGCTTTTAATTTTGTTTGTGTAAACAATATTCTTTCATTATAAATATGTTTCTCATATCTTGAAAAGCAAATTGACAAAAAAAAGTGTGACCAGCAGTCTCAGTCAGAACTAGCTGACAGAACACTTTAATTTGAGAGTGTGTGCATTAGTTTTTTTGTACCGTTGCACATTTATTGATGATATATGTTTATAATGTGATACATAAAATTATATTTTGTTATACAACAATAAATAATCATTATAAAATATAAATAACCAAATTATGAACACATTCACATGGTTATGTGTTACATATGTTTCTTAACCAGGACAAAAGTGCTGAATTACCTCTTACTGGTAGGATTACGGTATGAGAGGAGAGCATGGTGTGATGGGCACTGAAATAATGGAACCGACTACAATTAGCCGAATCATAGTTTTTGGAGGTACTTCTCACAAACTTCATCTTCCTTCTAGCCTCTTTTCATTCCCATCATTTTTTCTAAACCTTTCCTCCCGCTCCAAAGAGCTTGATAGGGCTGATGGCCATAATTAAGGCCACGTATTCTGGATGCACATATTAATAGACAGGAAAGTTAAAATGGATCTATCAAGAAAGAGAAACTAACATTTTTTTGATTGCACTCAAAATATATAGTAGGTAATAATGGACTGAAACAAAATATGGAAGGTCAATTTCCTCATGCAATGCTTAAGCGTCTTAAACTGCTGCCCAGGACCAACAATGCCTGCACATGCATACACACATTTGTAAGCTGGCTCCCATTTTTTTTACGATTTCGACTCCCAATGTTTTGAAAGTCTTCTAAGCACTGGGTAAAAATTTGGGCTGTGGCCATTTAGAAGGGTGTTCGCACTTCAAAAATTGGGATGATTTTTTTTGGAGTGGACTGGCAAGAATTAATTGCATTTCAATAATTGGGAAATTGATTTGAGAGATGAGGTTTGAGGGTTGTATATGGAGGTTAGTGTGTAACTAAGAATCATGGAGGAAAATGGATGTAGTGGTCATAGGATATTAGACAAAGGATTGCATGAGCCAGAAAGATGCATTTATGAAAAGGAGGTGATGATAAAGGGACCTTTAAATAAATACTTGAAAAAAATAGTAGTGTAAAAACATAATATATGGAGTGTGTAGCATTATATGGGTCTACGAAACCTGATCCATCAGAGAGAAAAGACAATGAGCGTACTATTGGAGGCTTTTGAGATAGAAATGTGGGTTTGGTGAAGAAGGATGGAGAGGTGGAGACGGAGAGAGAGAGAGAAGGGGAAACTAATGAACGAGTGCTTGAGAATTGTATGTAAGGGGAGGAGAGGCGATTACTGCCAGAAATCAAAAGAAGAAGGCAAGGAAGGTGAAGAACAAAGGGGAATACTCAGAGAGGCAATGGATTCTTGAAGGCTTTATGAATGTAGGGTATAGGAGAATGTACAGTAGAAGTTCGCTATAACGAGAGCTGATAAATGACGAAAAATCTCTCATTATAATACACACTGATTATAGCTGACGGTCATTTAAATTCGCCTCTTCTGACATTTATAACGGCACCAAAAGTAGGCGAAAATGAGCCATGAAAGTAGCTGTATCAATCCATCCGCAGATGCATTAAA
>WURS02077125.1:0-10288 GCA_011762765.2 Rhinocypha anisoptera | reverse complement strand
TTCCACTCCACGTTATCAAATGCCTTTTCTAAGTCCACGAATGCAACATATAATGGTTTGTTTACATATCTCATTTTTTCTACCAATATTCTCAGGCTAAATTCTCTTATTATTACCTAATATTTTGATTCCACTGGGTAAGACCTATTATAGTATTTCGACATTTATTTAAGCGCTTTACACAATAATTACCTTTATTTAATAGAGTTATGCCCTAGTAATGAATTTCAATGTCTACATAGATTTGGTTTAATGTTATATCATTACCTTCAGATCTTATATGCTTTGGATGAAGCAATGTTATTTCTAATGGATGTTCTGCCTGATTAATTTCAGACTATCCCTTGTCTGCCACCCCGTGTTGGTGAGGCTCGCTGTGTCTCAGTCAAGGAATTATCTATTCATTTGTTTTCACTGAATTTACTCATATCACTAATTGGTAAGCTTCATGCGGTCCCCTGTGGCCTCAATGCTATGTTGTGCCCTTTCTACTGATATCGACCTGCCAAGTGCAAACGTTCGACTATTTATGGATACCTGGGTCACACTATGCTATTCCTAATGGAAAGTCGGTCATTGTGTGTCAATTATCTGTAACTGATATTTACATCCAAGCAAAAAAGGAAGCACCGTCACAAAAAGTGCCTCAGAATGACGTCTCCACCACGCTCAAGCCGGCCGAAGAGTCCTCAAGGGTTGTATTCTCGGAAGTATGAGTGCGCGGCCATCTTGGACGCGTTTTAAAATGTAAGGGACGGCCGCTTCCAGGCGACTTTGATTCACGGTATTGAGTCTGGCTAGAGAGGACGTGCTCCTAGCCTGTGTAAAAAAACTAAGAAGTGTTTTTTTATCAAATAATCTATCTATATAAGCTCACTGAACTGCCTATCCCTGTGAGTATTATTTGTTGGAATCATTAATACTTGATTTTTAATTATTTATTATTAATTTTTTGAGATTTTTTTCTGTTGCCTTACCCTCATATTTTCCACGGAGTTCGATTTATGCCCTCTCTATTACATTAGATTCCTTTTATAGAGACACCGCGTTGAGTTTCTTTTGTGCGCCAAGCATCGTATTATGCTGCATTGCATAATTAAAATGTAGTACACTGATAGTAGAGTTAGAAGTTTAGATGAATGTAACATTTGGAAGATTATATATTCACATTTTCAATGTGGAATTTGTTAATAAACAGGGTAATTATGGTCACTCATTACGTTACGATATTAGAAGTCGAATCGTTTTATCGAAGGAGATACAAAAATAAGCAGGAATCTGGAGTGAATTATCAAAACAAGACCATTGAAATTTTCTCATTGGTCGTGACGTTGTGCGTCCCAAAATGGTGAGGTATTTGACATAGTTGCCTAATTAATAAACACGAGGTGAATAGAAGCTCACGGGGTTCACGGGGCAAAAAGAAAGGAAAATCCTAGATATGTTAGGGGAGGTGATATAATCGTTCGGAAAAGTCCGGAGAAGGAAAAAATTATGGATAACAGCGGAACTCAGAGGTTGTTATTTCAATGGAACACTTCAAGACTTAATAAAAGTTTAATTTCGGATTTAATGCAAGATTAAATTATGAAAAGAAAATTCATTTAATGGATGATATATCATAGGATGTATGTAGAAAAGAGATTATCGTAGCATAGACATCGTTAATTCGTTTTGAAAACCTATATTATCTACCTTAGTATATCGATCATAGCCTTTATAAAAAGGTATTTTGTGCTTCATGGTATTTTATTTTACATAGTAATGTGGCATCGAAAGAAGTTTCATTCAATGCTTAATATAGTGACGTTAATTATTATATTGTATTCCAATTCAATTTCTTTGCGTGGTTGCATGTCGAAATTTGATTCGAGGTTGTAAATAGCCTGATTCAAGAATTTTTGATGATTCACTAATTAAGAATTGAAGTAGACTTTGAATCAGTGAAGGTCTGGTAAAGTGTTATTTGTACGAAGTTAATTAATAATTATGGTAAACCCTTTCTTCCATGACAATTTGATTTCCTGTGACGTAATTTTTTATTATATAAAATCAATATTATATATTACTGGTCAATATTACTATGAATATTTGCTGATTTATCATTGTTATTAATTTTGACCATTTTTATGTTTTCAGAGTTGTAGAATTTGGCAAAGAAGAAGAGAGACACTACGTCCCAGCCAGCTGAAAATTAAATTCACAATGACATAATTACACCATTCTGGAGTACCATTGAAGTGGTTTCCGCCACTCATTTAATCATAAAAGGAATGCTGGAGAACCTCAGAAACAGGAGGTTGAGTCCATTCAATGGTAAGTCACTTTTAAGTAATGCAGTCGAGCCTCTTTATAAGTTCGAAGTATTTACGGATGGATGAGATTAATTCATGGAGAGATTATGAAACTTAAAAATGGAAATGAAAGACAATAAACATTGTTTGGGAATACCTACAAATCACCAAATACCAAAATTGTATTTCTCCAGTAAAATTTATGAATAATGAATGACTTTAACGCATTCTTATTTGGAAACGTACTCTTCATTGATGAGTTTCTCAAAGGGTAACCTTAAAAATCTGTGGTTTTTCCTTTTCTCTTTCGGCTGCATCTATTTTGATCCTACTCTTGCCTTCCCTCAAGTTTTATGTCTTTTTATTTCCGTTTTACTCCCGTAATATGCTTCCACTTATTTTGCGATTGCCTTTTGTATTTTATACATATATAATTCTCCTAAAGGGTGGGACACTTTGCATGTTAAATTGAAAGGCTAGTGTTCCAATCGGAAACACGATATTGGTCTATTCCATGTTCAATGTTCATATGTATTCGAATAAACAAAAAACAACCATTTTTATTGAACTTACAACCTTAATCAAATGTTTTCTCTTCTTTAACAGAATTTCTCTGTTGTGTTAGCAAAAAGTCGTCGTGATTTCTCTAATCTCTTGAGTTGTGTGTACCTCTTAGTTTTCTTAAATTTATGTGCTTTGTTCATAGGCTGCAACCTAATATTTAAATTACTATTTATGATAAATTTTTCATTTATTCTCTCTTTTTGTTTCTGAATCCGCGTTTCTCTTTCTTCCAAACGATTCCTTATCATTCCTAACCCCATTTTTATTGAGCAGCGTACCCCAGATAAAGAATTTACAAGTGTATGGTTAAATGATTTTCTGTTTGAAGACTCTCCCTTAACTAAAAGGCCTGTTTTTCCATTGTCATCATTTCACTTTTCTCTGAAGAACACGTTTCATACGTAGCCATATTTCACATTTAACGAAATAATTTGAGTTGTTTCATTCCCACGAGTTAATCATAATCAGGAATCATTTTGTTACTACGAAAATAAATTTAATTTGGTTCCTATTAATATTCAGTGATTAGTCTTAAAATAGGCATTTCATAATTTATTTTGCATTTGGCATTTTAAGGTATCCCATAAAAAATAGTATTTTGGTGACTCTTCTGCTTTCAGGCCAAATGAGACATAGTTAGATATATGGAATTAATTTACTAAAGCATTTTTTAAATATAATAAAAATATTTTTATTTCTACTTTTATAAGAGATCTTCACTGCAATAGTGGAATATATTTGAAAAATTTAGTTCAAGTACACATCCGAAAATACCTTTTCTGTCATTTGGATGGTACTTAGTGTATGACTCATACATGCAGCTTTAATTTAACCATTTTTTAATCACAATTATACAAAATCTCATCACCTCCACTGTGTTTTAGGAAAATTATAATCGTTTATAATTGTTTTACTATGAACGTTTAACACCCAGTAGTTCTAGTAAACATAGACTGGTAATTAAACCATTCATGATTCAAACATCCGCCACAACTCAAAACGCCACTCGAATATACATTACCTCTTTACTAGCTCGTTAGTTCATTATCAGTTAATACGTCATTATCATCCTAAAATTTGATATCTCTATGTTAGTATTAATCATAAAATATATTTCATAAGTACCTACTCTGCAAAATAAACAATTAGAACTTTTATATAAGAAAAGTGGTTGTACCGCCGCCACACGTCTAAACATATTTTCTATAACTAAGTGGGCAGATATACCAAGTTGTTGAGACGACAAAATTTGTTGAGTATTTCTAATTTATAATCATTAGTCAGTTGAATTTCAATCCGAAAATAATTTGACAAAGGTCTTACATTTGCTCTTCAAAGATAATTCTCTTACCTCTTGGCCACTCTTCTTCTCGATATCATTTTATATTTTCACTGTTTATTTGTTGCGAGAGGAAGTGGGAAAATGATAGGGCTAGTATTTTGAAATGGTGGACTGAGAGAACGAGCATTTGAGATCGATATGTGGTGGCAAGTATTCAATGTCGACGATAAATTTAAGTTGATATGAAGCTGGTTAGCTATACTAGGGTAAACCTGCCTCGACTGGCAGATTATGCTTAATTATCATTTGTCCATCCGCTCTCTTCAATTTTGCATCTGATCCGATTGAATCTGATTGTTTCCGATCCATCTGCTTCTTTCCTGCACGTTTCTTATGTACGCTTGTCTTCTTTGACCCTACTGTATACTTTCCCTTTGCCTACTACATCCGTCCACTTCATTTTTACATACTCATTCAGCACTTTGTCTCGCTAGCCGGCTTCTATTCTTCTCTTCTCTGTTTTTCTGACGGTTTATGTCCCTGTTTCATAAATTGATATCCGCAGAACGATCGTTTTCACAGATTGTTTCCGTGTGTGTGGTGTTATCTTCTTTGGCAGTTGCGTATTCTCCATGAATATCTTTGCGTGATGCAACTTACATCTGATTTCTGCCGAATGCTTTCTGCCCATGTATTTCTCCTTCTAAAGTAGGCGAAGGAACTCGTGGCTCTACATTTTCTACTTAATGATTTTCGTCTGCCCTCATGATCTAACTGAATTCATGTTTTGTAGATACCTATCCTCATAATAAACTTGTGTTTGTTCCATTTGCGAAAGGTTACATGTGATCAAGTTTCTCTGCAATTATTGCGGTGTCATTCCTAAAACGATAATAGATACCATGATATGGAAGTTGGTAAAAGGAAACGAAATATGATTTTAAGAAGATTGTATCGCATTTTATAGAGCTGAAAATCTATTGGAAGGCAAACACGAATGACCTATGACCTAAGATTATACACAATGAAAATAATCGACCTAAAATGACACTGGATAAATTAAATAAATATTACGAACGCTATCTTTTATTACAGTGACCTGTGCGTCCGCTTTTTGCATCGTATCGTATAATAATTGTTATAAGGAGTTGCAAAAAATCCTTCTTTTAGAAAAATTCAGCACCTTCGAGTCATTAGTGTGGGCACCACTTGTTGGTATTCGAGGTAAATAATGGTTTTCCATTGAACTCTAAAAATTGCTTTGGAAAAACTTGGGTGTTTTTTCCCGCGTATGTATTTTAAAAGTTAGTTTTATATTTATTATAATCTGTTACCTAATTAGAAACTTTCTTTCTTAAATTGAAATGTATTTATTTGGAGAATTAGTCTTTGAATGCCGGTGGGTATGCAGCTGTGACGTAGTAGCTGTGTTAATGTGACATAATTTTTCTACTAGTGGTATACTGTTTAACAGTAAAGAAATATTTCACAAAATAATTCAAAATATTGAAAATATTGTTACAAATATGGATTTACATAATTGAGATTTAGAAATGTGTTTGAGTTATATAGAATCTTATTGCTAACTTTATGACCCTGACGATTAAGTTTTCTGCCGTTGTCGGCAATTTATTATGTAAGTATCCCCTCTCATGTAGTAATTGTGCATTTATAGTATTTAGAATTCTGAGGACCCTTAAAACAAAGGTTGAGGGAATCACCCCTACTTTAAATTTATACAACAAAGATTTTTACCACATTTGTTGTAAAATATTTTAAAATTGGTATATAAAGTTTATCATCTTGTGAAATCAGTATGAGTATATAACCTTAACTTATTCATCTGTATCTCATAAAATTCATGTTATGTAGTAAATGATTACACCCGCGATTGGTGGTTAGTTTCTCCGCCACAGAATTGACGTTCGTTTGGCCGACAACTTAATGAAAGAATAAGGACGGGAATTCTCTTCAGTTTAAGCGTATTTTAGGGATTATTCAACAGTTAATTATGAAGTGCTTAAGGCTTTGCCAACGGTTAATTATGGAATGTAGTTATGAAATTCAGTTCCCTGTGTCTGGAGCTTGGAAGGAATCCTTAAAAATCTTTATCGTTCCACCCCGTCACCTCACGTAGCATCGTCACCACAGTACCTGCAAACTATTTGAGATATCCGAGTCCGGGATTATTGGTCATGACACAGCCCTCGGACACGTTCCTCGACGGATATGGAATTCACGTGCTGCATACCAAGGGAATGGCGCGCTTGGAGTATTACAACTCCCCTCACATCCGCACCGAGGTCGTGGTAACATAGCATCGCAGAGCAGTGACGAAGTGGGCCCAAAATCGGCCTTGAAAATCGATCGATTACATTTGCTGTTACATTATATTCTTTTCCCCCAAACATCGGCAGTTGAGTGCTCCGGACCTCAGGCATTTTGCTGAGTTTCCTCGGGTCCCTCCGGTTCTAGCCGGAAACATGGGTTTGGTTTTGTGTGGCGAACGGCAGTGTTTTTTCGGGTAAACATGAGGGTAATAGTCTGTGGACTTTAGCCATGATCCCCATGCAGGCGATGTAATAGTGACATCTTTGGACATGCCAGCCCAAATATTATTCGGCTGGAATGGAATTAAATAACCCAAGAATGTGTATATATTTGATGAAATTACGTTGACACACATTATTGTAAGACCCTCCTTCAAATAATTTTAATATATATTTTCCTAAATAATCTCTGTGCTAATATAAACGGATCACGGAATAAAATAATGACCTGAAATTTTAATATAATTTAAATTTTTTTATATCTTCTAATCCCCCTTTACTTAAAATTCAAAGCGATTTAAATTTTTCTCATTGTATAAATGAAGTAATATTAAAAAAGTAATGATCAACTATTAGGGAGAACCGTATGTTATACCTAAAGCATATATCATTCAATTTGAAAGCATATTATTTATCCCTCAGATATTTTCTGCCAACCTTAAACTAACGTGGTCATAAAATGAATGTTTTGGTTCATAATTTATGCAGATATAGAGAAAAAAATTTTAACAGATGATTGAGATGGGCACAATAAAATGAAACGGGACGCAATAAATGTTTAGGGTCAATCATTCGCTCCATCTGCGCTTTTTCAAGCATTTCGAATAACCAATGTAGCTTTTTCTTTTTCATAGCGTTAGTTTTCAGAATTATTTCCAAATAGCGCGATGAAATTAAGTTGGAAGGCCAGAACAGATTTCACTCTTAATTCCAGATACATTAATTAGCCCATTGTTTTCAGCGTTTTAAAGTTTTTGTGTTTTACCGGCAACTTACATTCTTGTATTTTACAGGTTATATGGTACTTCTCTGCAACTATTCAAATATAGCGATTGAAGCATGTTTTTCGGATTATTAAAAATATAATTTATTCTGATTTAATTATGAAATTTATGTGAACACAAAAGTTACTCGGAGAAATTACAATTATTGGACTTATATTAATTCATTTTTCTAATAAAGGTCGATCCTCGTTTGTTACCTCGTAATCATTAAGGATTTAAATTAGAATTACCTAACCCGTGGCCTTTAATGAACGTGATAAGATAGAACTTCCTCATTCAGAGTGGTTTAACTGTTTGTGAATCAAACTGGTTTTGAGCTAAAGTAGTCTATATAGCTCACTTAATTTCATGAAAACAAAACAAACGTTATGTTTTTCCGTAGTCCAAATTATTAGTTTAGGACGTGTTCTTCAGAATTTACGAAAATCATCTTTATGTTTATTTCGATAAATAAACGAGAAAACGATCGCGGTTATTATAAATATAAATTTATATTTGAGAATAAAATGAATTTTATTTGAAATTTTAACTTCGACGATTTTCCCAAAATCTAATTCTGTAAAACCCTCATGGCACAAGTGTTTACCAGAATAATTCAGAAATTACTTTTCACGAAATATTATATCAGTTTATAATACTTAATTGTAAAAATAAAAAATTAATATTTGGTTTTCATAAATTTTCTAAAATGTTGCAAGTAAATTGGTATTTGAATTAGTTTCATGAAACAAGTATTTACTAGGTTAACTTGCTTGGAATTAGCAAATAAATATTTATACGATCCATGGAAATAATTTTCAAGTGAAAAACATGGAAAGAGAACATTTTCGCCATTTCCGCCTCTAAATGGGTCAAACAGTTTCCCATCGTTTTCGTCCATGTCAATTCTTCCTATTTCAATTGTTATTCATCATATAATGTCTCAATTACGAATATCTCAAGAAACCGTAGGATGACGATGAAATTTTTGTCCTTAATTTCGCTTGAATGTTTCTATATCCCTTCTATAGATAAAAGGAAAAGGGAGCCTGAATTTTCTCGAATGAAAGCGAGACGCTAGGGAGCTGAGGATGAGTTTATACTTTACTAAGTTTCCACGCACTAAATACACGCGTCGCACACTTGCCTTCTTTTCCAGGCTCCAGGTTTGAATACGGGAACAGCCAATATCGTGAAAAAGGAAATGCATTCTAATTGATACTCTATAAGGGTGAGAGTTTGAGTAGCGGGTCATTGTTCCTGTAAGAACCAAATGACGCGTTCCCGATATTGATTAATGCGTGCTTTCACGCAGCAGCAACTTTCACAGCTAGTTTGGTACCTCAAGGGCAACGATTAATTTCCTTTTTAGAAAATAATGTACTGTATTCTGAAAATTACGTCAAGACATCTACTACAAAACATTCTTCTGACTTACAATTTGATAATCTAATAAGTCTCCCAATGAAACTCAAACTACAAGATTAGACACTTACTGATATAACAAATCTCACTGGCGATAAGTGCTGGAATGTGTGGATTATTATATTTTACGTTAAAACCTATTACTACCTATCGAAGTATGATGGAAATTTTCAATGAATAGAATCATTTCCCCTGAGCCACATGAGAAAAAAACACTATATAATATTTGGTTTAAAAATATTTTCCCTGAGGTTGTCATTTTCCCTACATAAAAACTTTTGAGAATTGGTTTCCACACTATCACATTTCCGAAACTATGCATATATTTGTCCAGGATAAAAATATTCAATTGCACTTCAAGTATATTGTTATCATAGCTACTGCATTTAAACTTAAAAAATGTTTCTTTAATTGAAACATTTCTATATTGAGATATTTTATAATTTTTCTATATTGAGGGGGCTTAAATTGATACATGAAAACCGATCATATATCAACATCATTAATTGTTTGGCATTACCTTTAAATTAATATCTTATGTTATTATTACTCACTCTGTTAGCAAATAGTTATTCGTCCAAATAACTGTGGTAGGAAAATCACGTGGTGGAATTCCTACATTGCGATTGCCGTGTGTGGACGATATTTGATTTCTATACTGTCAAACTTGGTCTTGCTTTTTAATTATTAAGAAGATTTACGTCAAAATAATGGGATTAGTTTAATACGTATTGGCAAACGTCCTGACATATAATCTTATATAGATCTTACGTATTAGCCCTTCGTTATTAAAATGCTAATGTTTAATTAAATTCTTTCTTCTGTTTGACCTTCCATATTCATTAAAATAATTAATTTACAGAATTTCAATGTAACATTTGTTACCATAAGCAAAAAAAGCTTTTGAGATCAGTATTCTCATTATAAAGACTGTTGATATGATTGAATTAAGTAATTGTGATGTTTTTATCCAGTTAAATGTTTATACCTATCTAGTAATTTGTAAATGGACACCAAAATAACTTATAATCTAGGACGTTAAGCTGATATTTGACTTCTCTTACTATGCGTTCTTGCTTATGAATTTGAGCAAAATCATTAAAATAATTCCAAAAGAAAAGTTTTAATGACAAAGGCAGCAAATTAGGGTGAAAGCTAATAATTTTGAAAGCGATTGTATTTCCATTATTTACTTTTACATTGTTCGTGGAAATATATATTGACTGTTATTTATGGGATTTATTTATTTTAAGTATTTTAATGTGAATGTTCAAACGGGATTTAACCATTTATGTTACATATACTTCTCGAGAAAATGGACAAATAACACATAATATCAAAAATGTTGCCCGTCTTTAAATACACATTATATATATATATATATATATATATATATATATATATATATAT
>WURS02077114.1:0-10288 GCA_011762765.2 Rhinocypha anisoptera | reverse complement strand
TGGTAGCGTGAGTGGAGGGAGTGAGAGGGAGGGGGAGGGGGGGGGGGGGGGGGGGGGGGGCACGGGGACGGGAATAAATTACTCTCCCACAATGCACTTTCCTCCTGCATCCTCTCGACAATGCGCTGTGAATATTGCTGATGTTATGATTCCCTGCGGCGAGTCAGCGGATGTTATGATGAACAGTGAAACATTTCCCATTTCCAGATTTGAAGCTCGTTTACGCCTAAAATTTTCACATTCAAATCACAAATCCTCGCAACAGGGAACCGGGAATCAACCGAAAGGCGCAAAAGGCGCGCAACGTGATTTTAACGTGGAGCGACAATCATTCGGGGAGCGTAATCCCATTGCTGCGTGAAGTAAAATTAACCAGCGGCATTGCCGACCGAGTTAGCCAAGGGGGCCGCGCTAGACCAGCTAAATAAAAGGCCATGGGTTCGAAAACTTGTTTTCCTGGATTGTTGGAAACTTCTTAGGAGATAAAAAGGAGTCCTGGATGCAAGGATCATATTGACTATACCTGTAAAATAATCGCTAAGAAATTGGGTTTTATATCGAGAATTAACAAATTTTTAACATTTGAGATAACCAAACTTATCCACAACTGCACTATATTACCGCACCTTAATTATTGTACAACAGTTATGTTTCTAGCCAATAAGACAGACCGAAAGAGGCTTCTTCAAGTTCTTCAATAAAGAGGAATGAGAATAATTTTGAAATGCGATAGATATAGCAATACGAAAGTTATGTTAAAAACGTTGATATGGATGAATGTAAACCAATGTTTAGACTATAATGTTCTTATTTTTATTTAAAAAAAATTCATTGCGCTAATGCCTAAGTATTTTGAGGACACACTCCTAAAAAAGAATGCATTCCATAATTATAAAACAAGAATTGGGGATTATTTTCATCTCCCTAAGAGGAAGAAAACTTCTTGTCAGGCCTCTCTTTTCTACAAGGGCTTGGCTACGTATGACAAATTGCATCCGGAAATGAAATAATGCAAAAATATTGACGGATTTAAAATGAAATTAAGGGAGTGGATATTATCCAGGTAAAAATTGTATCTTGTTTGATTGCGAAACAGAGTATTAATGATTAAATTATAAGTGGAATGTTGATGTCTCATTGTGTATTATGTCTTTGTGTATTGAATAGCTTTTTGCTAAAATAAATATTATTATTATTAATATATCTGTTGTAACTTTTACGCAATAAATAACTTTGTAAAATAAAATATAAACGGATTAAATGTTATCCAATTGAGAATTCATAGCCATTAAATAATTATAAAATAATACGTTACTGGTTTTCTAAAAAAGTAACTTCTATTAATCGCAAGGTTTCGTAGGACATTCGTATTCATGGATTTAAGGGCTTATATGAAATATTAAAGCGAGGTGAATGATGAAAACATATTTTTGAAGGATTTTTAAAAATGTTAGTCTCGTTCACCTTTTTTGTTGGAGGAAAAATTAGGACACGTGGTTAGATGCCAGAATCCCAATATCACTATCAATACTAATGTTGGACCAGCCAATGTTATGAAAAAACGAAAAATATATTTAAAAAAATGTAAATTTTAACTAGTGTATAAATAAAGATTAAACTGAAGAAAGTCATTGTGAAACCAGAGAATAAAATAAATCATAAATATATTTACATAATATAATTACTTTGGAATAATTTTTTATTGAAAAATTAAAATCCACAACATTTAATGTAAAAATAGCATATTGACACAGAAAGAAATCAATGACGTAAAATATAAAAAATACACTTAGTTGCTCAATATGATTTTGTTACCCCCTCCATTCTTTTTCCGGTGTTGTTAACCAATGAACTTTTTTCGTCGCGTCAGACAAAGGTTCTACACGGTAAAATGGACAATTTATTATTAATCCAATAAAAAATCAATTATTAATAAATATTTCAATTTTAAATTAACCTTTATATTATGATCAACCAGCTAGTTCAATGACACTGTTCCCTCCAGCGGGTGACGACTTCTTAGAATGTTGCCTGCATATCTGAAGTGAAGGCGGATTCCGAGATCCCAAGAACTTGAGTCGACAAATTCAAAGGAAAGTCGATGATTTCTATGGGTGAGCTGTCTTCTCTATCAATGTGGAAATTTCGAGTTGGAGGCAGCAAGATGATGATATCTCTGCTTTGGGATGCATTGGGAACTGAATGATGATTGCTTTCGCATTGGTTATTAGTGAGCAGATTCAATGTATACCATTCAAATTTGATGTGTGAAGAGCTGAGTGCAAAAGACAAGAAGCGTGATGAATTGCGCTAGAAAGTTCCACTGAGAGTCATAATGATCTTTATGAAAACTCTGCTGAGCTAAATGCAGTCTACAAAGTTTGATCAAGTACTGGGTCACACTTCATCACTACAAAGTTTTATTTTCAGTCTATTAACTGCTTCCTCGATTACGAAATTCCTTAAGATTAACCAACTGCGAATAGCTGGATAGGTTGCAGGAAATCTTTTTATTTATTTTTTAAATCCTAAAAAACGCTCCAACATAGTTTTGGAAACGATAAATTGATTGAATAACTCTTTAAAATAAATAAATATTTTTATTTCTTTATGGTTTGCTTCTCATGTTTATATTTTTGTTTAAAGGGATTCTTGATTTGTTTTACTTATTTATTTATTAAATGGCCATAAATCCAATTTTAAGGCGTATTCGGCTGCTTTTTGGATGAGTAAATAAGATAAGTAAATAGATTTTTATATTATTTTCAATTAGATCGTGGTAGCCCAGTGGTTAGAGTGCTTGGCTACTGACCGGGGGACCTGGGTTCGAGTCCTGGTGACGACTCTCCGGACACCTTTAGCCAAACCCAAGCTGAGTGATTTTTTCGGGTACCACATCTTCGTGGGAAACCACAGGCGGAACATGGAAATGAACTGGCCCCTCTACCCTTATTTGTGAATTTCCACACGCCGTGGGATTAGTACAAGGTGAGCTCTACCCTCACTTAACATACCAACCTTCGGGTTAAATACTGTGGTTTATTACTTTCAATCTCTGACTTAACAATTTTGATATCGCGGTTGCAATAAACCGATTTTTCGTTTGCAAGGACCAAATATGAAATATTTTCGGAGGAAAATACAGTACTGATTTGGTTAATGCGCACGAAAAATCACCGATACTTATAAATAAAATATAAAATATTACAAGGATTTGTATTGGAAGAAATAAATTGAGTGGGATTACATAATTTGTTCAAATTCCTTTAGTCTGCCGTAAGATTTAATCATCATGATGAATTCAATGTAATCTGAAATATTTATACATCACATGCGATATGCATTTTTATTTCCCGATGATTAAGATTCTGTGTTCATAGTAATAGAGTGTAGAAGATGTAATGTGGAAGATTAGTATACCTCACAAACCATCAAACTATACTTGAAGCACAATGTATTTACAGTAATGAGCAAAAATAAATATGATGCTCTAATTTCAAAATCGTGCCGCTTTAAAAACCGACGGGATTCTATGAACGCGGAAAGGGACCGTGAATTAGCATCTTTCTGTCAAGTAACACGGAAAGGGAAAGTCCTAAAATACTAAAATAGAGGAATGCATGATGGATTGGTAAGTCTAATTAAAAAAACCTTTGTAGCATTCTTGTTTTTTTTGCACGATGTCGCACATGAAAACGAAAAACATTCTCGGCTCACTTTCTCATCGTTAATCTCTTTAAAATGTCTTTCTTGTCACGTTAGAAATGAGGGAGACAACCTCGAAAAATATCTCCGCTTTAATTCCATTAAGATTTCCCTTTTTGCTGACTGTCGTCTAAGGACTTAATTAACATTCGTCGAGGGTGACGTCGACTGAATTTATTCGTCTGATCCTGGGGGGGGAGGGGTTAAAATCATTTCACGGAGGAAATGCACGGGCAAGCTCATTGTTGGAAATGCGATCACGTCAGTGGATTAATTTGTGGACTTTTAATGCTATATCTCTCGGTTGAGTTTCTATTTGAACAATTGAATAAACTCTGGTATACTAAATCTTGAGGTTAATCCTCGTGCAATTGAATCTAATGACAGAAATGCAAAGCGTTATAGAAGTAAGCTGAAACATGGAGACACAAAAACTAGGAAGGCTTGGGGGTGGTGTGAACACGGCTACAAGACATTTATACATCGCTGTACAGGTCGTGGTTAAGTAGCAATTTATCTCCCTCTGGGAGCTTTATCAAGCCAGAAAAGAGCACGTGCAATTTATGACTGTCTCCCGTATTTCAAGACATCTTGTAGCAAGACCCTTACCGGCATCACTATAATCACAAGGCGGGCACAGTTTTTGGACGACACGTTGGACGTTTTTTGAAGCCTACTAATTTTACTGTCTTCCATTGTCATGGCAAAAAAACTATTTTTTGACGTTAGCAACTCATTTAATGAATTTCCTCCTGTTGAAATAATAGGGAAATAGTTTCCGGCGTGACTTAGTGGAACTGCTTCATAATTAAATGAGACAAACTTTGAAATTCCACATAAAAGGGACTTAAATCGCTACTTTGTAATTTTCATCCATAACTTTTGGTTAGGTTATGCCGGATTGTTTCATCGAAGACGAAATGTTTTATATAGATAATGTAAAATGCTTTCAAAAGAAAAATTGACTTTCATCATGAGTGCAGAGACGTATTAGTAACATTGACTTAGGTAATTAAGCTGAATTGGTCCTAATCCTTCAACCAATGGTACGCGGCATTTGGTTGTAAGATAATAAATCTGAATAGAACGTACATAGTAATCTGTTTTGTTACGCCTGTTGAGTTCAATGAGAAACTCCGTGTAGAATTTCCGAGCCCCACCCTAAGGAAAATTGCTCTTCACCTTCAAGTTCACTTGTTTTTACAAGAATTTATGGAGATGTTTACCATGGGATGACCCTCCTGTCACCGGTAGCGATACCCACACCAGTGACTGTCCTGTTGTTGGCCGATTTTAATTCTGTTATCGAACCCAAAGTCATTTCTGAGAGGGAAATGAACAAAGTGCTTTTTCTTCCTCAATAGTACAGCGATAACTCTGCTAACGAAGATAAGTCGTCCCTGAATCTCATTCACTAGCCGAAATGTTCATTAACGGACAATGGTTTCCCTAAGGTATTTACAGGAAATCGTTTACATCGTTCTGGATGCAGCCCATAATTTAAAGACTTGTTTCTAAAATATTAAAAAGCACACTATAAAAGAACAAAAACCCTCCAAGTGTTGGGATGAACAGCTTCGAAAATTCAGCTCCCAACGCGACCGCCCTTATGCTAACAAGAGCATCCACTAAAACGTTTATAAGGCGAATCCGAATTCGTTTGCCGAGACCGAAAAACGGCGAAAAATATCTTCATTAGCCGTTACTGTAATATTAACGTGACACCATCACTTTACGGCAATCCCTCTGGCGGATGAAATGCCTTTGCAGCCACCTCACTGAGGAACTGCATGGAATAGCCAACGTCTGGATCCTACCCTTCGATCTATCTGACATGCGTGACCCTAATGGTCATCGCTCCCGTCTGAACTGCTCCAGGGGTTGCTGGAATCCGACAGAACTCACGCCATGTCAAGGTCGTAGAGTATGAGGAAGGTATTCTGAGATAAATTTTTCATATTATAGCCTGGGGAAAGTTTCGACTCCAAAAATATGACAGGTAGCAATTAATACTAAAATAACCCTGTGTAAATGGAAGCAGAAAAATTTTACCCACGCAGGGAATAGAACATTTTTCATTAGAAAAACTATTTGTCTTTTGTGAGTTTACTGTATTTGGAGAGAATTTTGACTTCAAAATAAAGTATTATTCCTGTGCGTAAAATTACATTTTTCTATACAATAGTGATATACATATGTACTTATATAAAATCGAATTTTTTTCATCTTCTGCCTCTTCCTGCTTGACCATCGCATACCCAGTCTGTCAAAACACTTCTTCCCCCCGAAAGCTTTCTTTTGGATTATATCTGCAGTCATCCGTTCCACATGTTCTTTCCATCTGCTTTTATAGTTTACTGATCTACCTATTACTGGTTGTACACCCAATTCTTGTCTGATATCTTCGTTTCTCATATAATCTACGTACAACTTTTCACGGACCCAAAGAATTTCATTTCTAATGCTTCCAGAAGTCTGAAGTATTTCTATTCCTTGCAGCTCACGTTTCCGCTCCATACAGCAAGGTGGGGACTGTCATTTGTTTAGTGAATTTATATCTGAGCCGTTCCATAGATTTTCCCATTAACGATCTCCTTATGGTCCCACAATCTTTACTAATTGTTTGACTTGTTAGTGATTTCCTCATACCCTTCATGCATAATATTGTATCCCTAGAACTTTAAGTGAACCATTTGATCCAAGGATTGGTTTAAGGCTATAGTTTTAATGGTAAAATGAGTTTCGATCACAGTTATAGAGGGGGGAATACTGCGAATCGATCTCAGTAGGGTGCAAGGTGGCAACCCTGAAACCTCTGCAAATGCTGAGAAATGCTGACGATCCCTGATAAGCTCTGCCAGATAATCCTTACTCATACGTCCTCGCCGTGTTCCACGGGTAATACTGTATTTGGGCGAGTACCTGGCGCCCAAAAACGTGATCCCGTTGACTAAGGGGGTTAACCCTGAAAAAAAATCCCGGCCCTCATGTGGCTGCTCGGTAACCAGCACACGCAAAAGTCTCCTTCGCTAAAAATCTTCACAAAGAGCATCGGGAATGGACTAAAAATCAAAATGGATCGATACGAATGAAAATATTTTCACAAAAAAATGAACGAAACGGAAAATATACCAAAATGTTAAGTCTATTTTGAACAGGTTTGGTTGACAGAAAAAAAAAATTTACTTTGCCACAGGATGAAACTTTATTTACGACCGGTTTCGTCACTGCGTGACATCTTTAGGTACCATTGAAGATGTCATACAGTGGCGAAACCAGTCGTAGATAATTTTTTATTCTGTGGAAAATCAAAGTTTTTTTTTCTTTCGACCAGTAATGGATGACCACCAAACGAGGCCACCCACCATTGCTTAAACAGATTTGTTTAATTTTAAATCGCAACTTAATTTAATTTGCCTCACTGTGTTATTTCGGAGTATTAGAACACGGAGAATAATTGCGAATCGGCTATCCTTTCTTTAACGCGTAATCCTTCTTTCCTTCGGTTTCATTTTTCACATACGCTTGAGCAACCTTCTCCAATAAAACTGCCTTCCTGGTTACTGTCTGTTTATTAGTGCAGACACCCGGTGTGTCCAACGAATTCGCTTTTTTCCGACATGGCGGTGTAGTTTCTCATCCGTGAAATCTAATCGGGACCAGATGTCGAGGAATCTTCGAATCCTGGAATGAATCTCCAACTTGGAAGGGAATATATAGTGAAAAAATCCGTAAATTTGTCTTCATATTCCAGCAGGTGACTCCCAAAACTTTCTGCGTCGTGGAAATTTGCATAGCGTACATGCTAAAGCACACTTGACATTAGAACGGTTACGAAAACAGTCTCCAGCGGAAAAATTCAAACATATAACGAATAGGGTGCACCTACTTAAGGAACGATAGCTACGTATATTTACCCATTTTTCCAAAAGACATTCAAACTCAAACACTTTCTTAGCCCATTTTCCCAAAGGAATACGCCATTAGAATAAAGTTTATATATCATTCATATAACGTAATGTACCTTTCGGTCCGTCGGCATGAGTATTCTTCTTCTATAACGTTAGGAAAGATATAATTATCGATTTTCTATATGTTGTACTAGATCATTTACTTAGATAAGACAGATAAATTTAACAGAATAACTGGACGGGAGTACACCATTAAGTGCAGTGGAGCCGACAAACAAAATATAGCAAAAACCCGTCTTATCACTTCAATGGTTGGGAGATAATTAAACATTTTAAATATTTTATAGAGTACCCAACAAAAAACTATCCCTCTCAGAAATATACGCTTAAGATTTAACATTGTTTTTAATTTTGAAACGCAACGAGACAGCTACACAATCTCCCACATGCCACTTTAATGTGCTAAAGAAGGTCTCTTTCATTTCAACGAGTGCCCTTAGCAATCGACGCATCAAATTGTGAAATGTTTTTACTTTAAATAAGAATAATAGAAATCAAAGAAAAAGTAAGAAGACATAGACAAGTTAAAATGGAATGATGCATGAAGAGATCGGTACAAAATTACAGTCTTTTTTCAAAATTATTTCTCTATACACATTGATAAATTCGTCCTCTTTCCATAAATTTTCATTTCGAAGAACGGAAAGGTATTCCGTGAAAAATATCATATTATATTGTGATCAGGGATTGACCACATTAAAATGTGACCAAATACAGTAATTTAGGATTGGAAAAGGGATTAATTTTGATAAATTAAAAAGACCCGGGGAAATGAAAATTCCAAATAACTTATTTAATTTAATTTTTAGCTTATACTTTGGCAGAATCCATAAAAATGAGATTAATAATTCGGCTATAATTAGAAAGCTGATAGTCGAAAAAATATTTATGAGAAAATAATCGCTTTCTTGGTTTAACTGTGTGAAATAAAGTACGATGGAGGCGCTGATTTAGAAGGTTCAATACTCATTTTTTGCAGTATTTCAATTAAAATGATCGTCATTGTAACGACAGTGATTTTTTTACGAGTCAAGCGGATTAATTAGGTAGTCAAAATGGCACTAACTCTCCTGTTATTTTTACAAGAGGTCACGGGAAAGAAAAGAACCATTACAACTTCCTCACCGATATTTGGGAAACATTTTCATTATACGTTCGTACGTTTTCATAAATGCAAGCTCAAATCTCAATGAAAGTATGTTTGCCAGTCACGGTGAATTTTAAATAAACTGAAATTAAGCTGAAAAGCTTAATTAGAATTTTTTTAAATTTAGAAACAAGGATAAAAATTTGCCATCTGAAACATTTCTTTATCTCTCTTTCCCTCTCTATATCTCCCTCCCTTTCTCCATCGCTGATGTTCTCTCTCTTTAACCACCGCTCTCTTGGTCTTGATTCATCTCTGATCCGAATATTAAGGCTTAGCTCATTTCAACCCAAAGACTCTAGAATTTCTCTTTAGGTGCCGTAATTAGGGAGGAAGCTTTGGAGCGCTTATTTGCAAATTAAATGAAGATACAACCTAGATACGATATTTAAGCTTACGCGTTAAAAAATAAAATAGTCTTTCGACTGTGTAAATTGCAAGGCTGTGCTCCCACATACGAAATATTTAATTTGTTATGTTTATTAAAATGTTTGCTGTTGATAGAGATAAATATAGTACTTTCGTATTTAGGCTAACTATTTTAAACTGATAAATTTTTTATATAAGCTAATAGCAGATAGATTTTCCAATTATTCCGGTCCATCGCTATTATCTTTTTTAAATAAAGTATATCACCTTCCTTTCTAACTAACGAATATATAATAATGACCTGTAGACTAAGAAGAAAAAGATTGTAATAGGACAAAAAATTCAACAAAATCTACTTTTTTGAGTCTCCAAAAATATTTTATTTCCGCTATCAGATAAAAGAAAGGATCGGAGAAATCGAATTGGGAACCTGAACCTCTGCCGACTTGTTAAGGAACTCGTCCTAAGCTCTTGAGAAAATAAAGGTTAAGGGGGTGTAAGGGGGATAAGCGAACGAAAGGAGATTAAGCAGCTTGAAGGAGGAGAGGGATGAAGAGGGGGAGGGAGGTTGTATGGCGGAGGTAAGTGGAAAAACGACGGAGTTAGGAAATAAAAGGCTGAGAGGTTCACGCCCTAAATTTACGTTGTCTTTTGCTTGAATCCTACGTCAACATGAAATTACCAAACGAAAATATGCAGTCTCTTTCCCCCCACAGGAGATCCCTTAAGCCCGTTACGCACGGCACCATTTCTTGGGCCATAAATGGTACAAGAAAATGTCCGCCATGTTTTGCGTCGTGTGTCATAGCAAATTCCCTGCCATCTGGAGGTGTTGCCAGTAGTTGCCTGCCAGTTGCGCAGGACAGAACGTGTTCTATTTCCGCCAGTTTTATTGTACCAGTTGTGAGAGTTTATTGAAATTCGGCACTAAAAACATCATTCAAGGTTAGTATTCTGTTTTATTTCCATTTAAAACGTACTTCATTATTTCTATCGCTTATGTTGATGTATAATTAACGTATTTTAGTTATCACTAATAATGTGTAAAACGTGCTATGGAATTGTTAGTAATGGTCCGTGCGAATCTCAACTACTT
>WURS02077093.1:0-10288 GCA_011762765.2 Rhinocypha anisoptera | reverse complement strand
AAATATTAGGGTGGTTAGGGTATTCTTCTATGGCTAGGGCTCGAAGAGAAAAATATAAAATTTTAAGCCATTAATCTTTTATGTTTCTTTGAAGAGTAAAAAAACTTTTTTATTCCATTAAATTTCAGCATGGCTGATATTTTTATGACCAGACACACAAAGAGTCTATTAACTGGAAAGTTTGTTTTGCTATTAGGTGATTCAAGTAAGTTACTGATTTCCATTTTTTAAAGATTATATTCGTAGCGTAATAAATTATATTTATAACGTCTAAAGTAGACTTTCATTTACGTGTTGTTTCAGATACGCGTGCAGTATACAGAGATATATTATGGCTGTTGAACAACAACAAAGTCATACCAGAAAGTCATCTTCGTCGAAAGGCATGTTTAATGAAATTTTTACATGTACACAACTCTCGTTTTGTGCTCTAAAATTTATATTATTCAATTTAGATGGACTTTTCTTACCTTGGAGATCGTTTGTTTAAGCAAGGGGAACTTAATCGGGGCCGAGATTATGTAGAAATGAGAGAATATAAGGTTAGTTCACACATGTTATGTTCTAGTGAATGTATTTATAATATATAACTCAATCACTAAACAACTCTTTAATCTTTTTCAGAAGGACGAATTCCATGTGAAATTTAATTTTATTACCAGATGCATAACAAAAGAAATAGAAGAAATGATGAATGAATTTAAAGAAAAAAAATCTTCACCCGACATTATAATAATCAATTCGTGTCTTTGGGATATAACAAGGTATATTTGGAATTGATTCTGAAATTCGTTGCTTCGTATATATAGGCAAAAATATTGTTTTACATGAGAGAGGAATATTTTGTTAAGGTGTACTGGCCATGATTCCTAGCATGTATGAAGAGGATAATATATCCTTTTGATATTATGATTATAACTGAAGTACGTTAAAGTCAGATTCTTATATTACTGTTACAGAGCACAAATCTTGTAGCGTCCAGAAGTTATTTAATCAAACAATGATGTACATGTTCTACTATGATCCATTTATTGTTTTTTATTCTAGTGATGTTCTTTGATATTTCCATATCTTTGTATTGCATTAAAGATTAGATAGATATCTTTAACTTAAATTACTATCAGTTCATGGTTTCACTTCACATCTCTTTCCAGAGGCCATAATCATAAAACAGTATTCAATTGATTTTTTCAAGCTTAGGTTGAAGGAGCAAAGTGATTGACTGCAAGGAAAGAATAGTTGATCAAAATTTTTCAGGGTTCCATTAGTTTTGGAATAATATAATTGAGGTAGCTTTCCTGGAAATTTGAAGAGAGATTAAGTTAAGATGAAGCGGGGCAAATTTAACCTGAGGTTCATCAAAAGCCTACCTTAACTGGCAGACAACCTTTCATCACCTTACATTTAGAACCTCATGATGTTTCAGTTTTTTCCTTGTGTATTCGCGCCTATCCTTTGTTCAGGCCTTCATGTTGAATGTTTTTCCTAGTAATTTGATCACATCAAACCAATTTAATACTTCCTTGTAACTAATTTCCATATTTGGAGTAATATGTGTAATTATTGTGTGATACTTTAGTTTATCCTATTTATTGAGTAGCACAAGCCAAATATGTCAAAAGGATTAATATTATATTTGTAGCTCTTCATCTACTTGGAACCTTTGTTTATGTGGTAGTAACCGTGATTAACCTTAGATAGATGATTCAGATATCTTAGTAGTCCAGTGGGTAGTGTGCTTAACTACTGAGCAGGGGACCCAGGTTCGAGTCCCAGGGACAACCTGTACACCTCCAGCTAAACCTGAGTAATTTTATGGGTACCGGATCTTCCGTGGAAACCACAGATAGAACAGGAAAAGATCTCCCCTATGTCATCTGCAAGACTCAGAATGCCAATTACTTTTCCTTGTATTCTTTCTCCATTCGTCTTCTCTTTGAACTCATTCATGGCATCGTCAACGTAAACATTGAGGGTCAGTGGCTACTTGGAGCTTCTCTTTCATAACACATTCTTTATTTTCCGTCTTCTCAGATTTTTCCACATCATATATACAGTTTGCTCTCTGTACAGTGCTTGTCATCAATATCTTCTCAATATGGTTCATTCTGTTATCCAATAGGATTCACTATGTGATGTTCTACTCTATGTTGTCAAAGACTTTTTCCAAGTTCTCAAATGGAATTCGCATTGGTCTATCTCTAATCTCTTACCCTAGGTGAGCCCAAATGTTAAAGATCATTTCCCTTGACCAAATATCTCTCCTTGGTCAAAATCTAAACTGGTCGTCACTTTCATACATTTCTGCTTTTCTTTCATTCTTCCTTTCCATTCTTCAGTATATCATTCTTGTCAGAATCTTTGATGCTCTGCTCATCAAGCTAAATGTATGGAAGCTTTTGCATTTGTCTGGCCTTTTCCTTTTTTTAGTAAAGAGACGATTATATTTTTCTTGAAGTTTGTTGGTATATCTCTTCTTGTGTGCATATCACCTACTAGGTGAAAGAGCTCATCTAATGCCTGTTTGATGGCACTTACAATAATTCTTATGGTATGTCATCAATCTCTAGTTTGACATTAGATCCTTCAGTGAAGTATGTATCAGTTTCTATCCTGGGTATGGGGGTACTTTTTCACTGTCATCAACCTAAACATTTCCTTTGAGTTTTAACCTTTTATTTCTTTTCCATCATAAAGCTTTTTATGGTATTCTTTCTATCTATCACCTGATCTTTAGACAATTGAGATGGACTTAGAAGATCTTGTCTTTGGCTACTGTTCCTCTTTGCAGTATTCTAGCATATTCTAGTACATTTAAATGGCATTCCAATGGATACAGAGATCAGCTCTAGAATCTGGGGTCTGGGTTGAAGTCCCTGAAATGCATCTTCAGCTAGAAATCAAGCTGAATGATTTTCTGGGTGCTTGATATGTAGTACTGTAAACCACTGGAGACATGGGGAGAGGAAAGGGGACCCCTGCAATGTGTGTTAATATGCACAAAACAGTCTTAATTTAATATTAATTGGGTGGAGACCACTTTGACCTATCAAACCTTATTGTTATAAATCATTGGTACGTACTAGATGAACTCTACTATCTCCTATCAAAATTACTTTATTTAATTGTTTACTCAAACTATGGCAGTGTAATAAATGGACATATTATGATAGTGTAGTGTCTGCAAGGTGGAAATGGTGAACAAATTATAAAGTTAAAAGTCAATTCACTGGAGCCAGGTGACTTGTCTATCCATTGTCATATTATGTGAAGTTTTTAAGATGATTTAACATATTATTCTCTTTTATAGTGGTTATTTATGAAAGATACTATTGGCAGGTGGGGTCCTGATGGAGTGCATCAATATAAAGATAATATGAGAAAGCTGTTTTCTCTCTTCAAAGCAACCCTTCCACCCACAACCTTGGTCATTTTCTCTACCACACCTCCAGTGTCACCATCATGCAGCGGAGCATTTTTGGTGAAACAGGTATGCGTTTCTGACAAACAGTGATGTTTCAGGCATGATTTGATGGAACTTGGACGTAATGAAGAAGAAATGCTTAAATTTTCCACAGAGTAAAATTTTGACCTAGGTTTCAATGTTAAAATATTTGAAAGTAAAAATCCTCCTTATTTAACCCTTAAGTAGGCACGCGGGGTCTGTCAGACCCCCAGGCATGTAATTTTGCATATAAGTTATATACATTTTTTATTATAAATTTGTGATTTCTTCATTACCTTCAAGAAACTTATTTATCTTCTGTATAAGATAATAATATTTTTTAAATAAAAGTAATTGTCCATTTTATCGTCATTTTTTTAGCAGTGGGGGTCCAATAGACCCCCCGTGCCTACTTACGTTGCAACTTTTGCCTATCAGTAACTCCTGTGTATGGATGTTTTATTTTACTTCTATTTATTTATTATCCACATCTTTTTTTCCGTTAAAAATTAATATTTTTTTATTGACAATAATTGTAATGCACAAAAATTATATTAATGTGGATTTTTATAAATTCCGAATGAATTCTGTGATGATAAATCATGTTCGCGGTCAATGGTTCAATTTTAAAGTGACAATAGCGACTACATGGGTGAAATATTTGTAAAAAAAAAAACAACATTTATATGAAAAACAAATATCGCTGATAATTTAAAAGCTTAGGTATGACCATAGTTGATAGTTTTCACCAAGAAATTGCATTTACGGCCACCTAATTCTGCTACATCTCTGTCTTCATTCCGAAATATATATAAGTGGAGTCTTGTGATATTCACGATGTGGGAAGACACTCGATTGCTATATTCACGTTGTGGGAAGAGGGGTGATGGGTCAAGGGGCGGAGAGAAGGCAATGGGGCAGTTTAGGTAGTGGACAAAAGGCTTTCTGTTTTCCATGAATGCAGGAGATTCGAGGAAGATGGAGGGTGATTTACACGGATTAGTTTATGAGTACCAGGTAAACACTTGTACGCCAAGTGAGTATGGGGACACCGGGTTTAAGTTGATCCAAATGGCCATGGTTGAGGGTGGAATGCTCGCCAAGGAGGGGCTCCTGCCCTTGTCACTCAGGTACCTGCACACAAATCACCGACGTGTACCGAGTGCGACTGGTTCTGTCGCTAATGAAACAGTGTTTACCATTCATCCGGATTCCACTTTCACCGATGTCCAAGTACCCCTCTTCTCAGAATATATCTTCTTAGAATCGAAGGTCTTCTCTCGCCACCCTCATCTGACCACGAGTCTTCTATAAGAGCGAGGAAGAATTATTCTCCCTCGTATTTCATCTCGAGTAGCCAAAGAAGAAGCACCCTGTCTGCAGATTATTTCCTTTGAAGAAGAAACAGTCTTAAGATTTTCTACTGAGTCTACAATATTATCCTTAAGGTGGGAGAAGCTTACCACTAATTTGATAAATTTAATTTGTTCTTTCCAGTGACAACTTATATGAATTATAAACTATATAGATTCGATTTTATTTGCAGGATCAAAGCTTTACAATTTTAAAAGCTTTGGATATTTGCTGAATCCTGAAATTCCAAGTGTGAATTTAGAAAGGTAAGTGCTAATTCAATAATAATATACGCTATGCTTTTACAATCTTGGAGATGGTAGAAAAAATGTTAATGTCTCTAATCTGAGTTGTTTTAAATTTACAGGTCTGCAGTCTTGAGTTTTGTTACCACATTGGGATGGCCAAAAAAACTGACGAAGAGGAAAGAAATCGAATTCTTCAACTTCTCAAAGATGTTTCATCAGAAGAAGAAATGGATGTTTCGTCTGCTAGTGAAGAAGATTGTGTTAATATCTCCGAGCATGGTACTGGATCAGAACAAAGCCCAACAATTTCAAAAAGAGCAGCGCTGAAAAATCTACCTGTACCTCTCAGAAATAAAATGTTGAAGACCATAGACCAGACGGATAGAAAACCAAAGCCAATGAATAGGAATTCAAAAAGGGGTAGGTGCAAGATATGCCCAAGGAAAGAAGACGTGAAAACATCATTTCATTGCATAAAATGTAGAGAGAAAATGTGCATGAAACATATGGAAAGTATATGTAAAAAATGTTTAAATGTGACTGAAAATTAAAATGTTGTTTTTTTTTTAATTTTCTCTGTATATTTTCAATTATATATTTTTTTATGTATAAATTACACAGAAATAAAAATAATTTTGCTTAGATATGTCACATGTTTTCATTCAAACGATTGAGAAGAATGAAAAATCCAATTATAATATGGATAATTTTTAATGCCATGTATCGCTATTTGTTTACATGTTATTTAACAAATTCCATACAGAATCTCAAAAAATATATCAAAAATGTATATCTGGCTAGAACGTTAAACAATATTGTATAATATTGATTTGTGGAACAAATTAATAGAACCCTACAGTTTTATAATTGGAAATCTAGCCATTTTAAAAATTGAATTTTTTATTGTTAAAAAACTTCTATATATTTTACTGAACACGATACTGTTGTTTAATAAAGAGATAGAGTAGGAATATTTATTTTTAAAAACACAATAATATGCCATAATAAACTAATTGTTATTAAGGCCCCCCCACGTGCATACTTGTGTAACAAAGTTGAGCTATAATGTTTCGAGTACTTCAATTCAATTGGCCGTCTACAATTCGTGAACCTTTCACACCAGAGGGCACTAGATTCTATTAGCGTGAGAGATCCCCACGCGAGAATGCAAGTTGGTTACAGCCGCCATCTCTACATTTTTAGTGCGAAGTGGGCGTCAGTTCCGTGTGTGTTGTTACAGATCATTATGCTCCGTTCTGTGTAGGTGCTTGTATGATAATAACGATATCGCGTGTTTAAACATCGTCTTAAAATATCCAGAGAGATACTTCGCTTTTGAGGATTTCAAGTCAGGGTTACCGTTTTAATGATTTTGACGAGAGTTACTCTTAATTGTTTATGAAGAGCAAAAGAGTACACGCTTGTAGTGTGAACTGGGACTGAGGAGAGGAAAAAGTTTTAAATCAGAAAAAAAGGCGAGGAGAGTTGTTTTGGAAAGGGAGCAACCACAAATATTAAAAAAAAACACAAAACCATGTTTTTAAATAAACTCCTTTTTATTATATTTTTTTCGAACAGGCCATAGTGACGAGAGACATGGACTTGCATGGTCACTCGTGAAATGACAGCCGTCACACGTGCACAAATGCACAGCACGGGAACACAAAAAACAACGCTCCGTTCCGCACCAAAAAACATTTTCATTTTTTAGAAAAATAAAGAGAGATATATCGAGGTCCTCGCTTCCAAGACCACAGAGATATTCCACATTCGATACATAAAAAAATAATTACAATAATTAATATTCATACAAATTATTTATTACACATGCTTCATGCGTGGGACTTGAATACACGAATTCAAGCATCGTCACTTCTGCTCTTTGACAGAGGAGACAAAACAGTCGAAACTCTTTTCGATCACTTCGACTAAAAATACTGTCGGATAAATCATACAAAACCTGAATGGAAATTGTTAACGAGAAGAAATTAATAAATATGTTTTCGTGAGCTGGCTTCGATGCACAAAAACACAAGAGAAACAAACTCTTAAACCTAGGAACGAGGAATGTAAAACACATTAAGATTAGTCGGTAAAACAGTTCAAAAAATTTCAGATCTTAAAAAAGCATGATGCAATGTGATTACGTGAGATTTATAGAAGTCTCCGCCCTTATTTGCGAAACCAAGACGAATCGTCGTACTTTGCAAACACTAAAAAAAAAAAAACTCAAGTGGTGGTGAGGGAACTTTTTTAACAAATTTCAACGTGTGCACGATTCAGTTTTTTTCTGGTTTCTGTTGGCAATCGTGGACTCAAGTTTACCTTATGTCGACCTGTTACGATGGGCTTCGACAAAGGATTGAACATTTTTTTGCAGAGTCGTGAAGTTTTCCACAGCAACAGCAACTTGATGTGATCACCTCATTAATTTTATAACGTTTCCGTCATCACACAATATCCAAAGAGACATATATACTAGTGAAAAACCTCTCGGAAATAGCCAATTAAGAAAATAGACAAATATATATTCATTTGTATGACATGCAGAGAAATCATGAGTGATCGAGACAGAGAAAATATTCGAACACCTGATTCGTCAATTGGAACAGCGCATGCCTTCTTACGGTGTGCTTCAACCGAATCACACACCACTCAAATAATATATGAACATTCTCATGTCCAAATTAACAGCAGCACAAAGAATGCCAGAGAACAAGGTTGTACAACTTGACAGACCTACTGCAAACTCCAAACTAGATTTATAAAAAAAATAATAATATTTCCACTTCCTAATAATGCTCTCCCTTCCCAGTCTCGAGGGAAAGACGTTGTGTGACCTTTGGAACTTGAACGCAATTCGTTTGGCACCCCATCAATCACTCATGACTGTGCGCAAACAATGAGGTCACGGCCCTGTTCCTTCATTGCGTGGGGAGAGGTGGGTGGTGGGATAGACTAGGCAGACACGAATCATGTCGAGGGGTTGAGTTTGGGCGATAATCAAGCATTTTTGTGTGAGATTCTGTGACGCAAGACTTGCGTGGGGGTACGACAAGGCTAGATGGAGATTGTTGGGAAACTCCTTTTGAAAATACCTGGATTAATCAATCCATCTCCTGCGCAAAATAAAATACAAACTGTAACAAGATTGCTAACCATAATCCATTAATTGTTCCAAGTCTTGCATCACAAAATATATATGACACGCCACGCATATTCGGTAGGCGGTACAGGGAAATGCAGGAACCAACCGCATGGATAAATGTTATCAGCCCTTGACACCCCTTGAATGGTAACACTAATTTGGTGAAATTTGTTCACCGAGGAGGTCGTCCATCGGAGGAATTCAACGCCAATAAACAATGCTAGTTTTAACTCATTGTATATTTACCCAATCAAATTCAACAGTGGACGGATTCGACAATGAAGTTGGAAGTTACAATGTTGCTCAAACAGGAGAGTAAGGTGTGACTATAACGGGATGCCCAATGTGTTAAACTTCAATTTCGATGTGCTCCACAGCACCCAAAAAAGGCTTTCGAGTGTTTTGTAATTCACCGGCGATCATTTTCATTTTACTCTTTAATATTCTGCTTACATTTCAACAATGTGAGACAACATTTTTGCGGAAAAAAGTTTTTTTTAAATGTAATTTAAAAGAAATACGTCAAGTGTGATTAGAAATTGTTCCATTATTTCCAAATCTGTTGTGGAAGCAATACATTTTGAACTCGAAATGAAATACTTTGATTAGTTGAATAATTTCTCAAGACGCTCCTCCCCCCACACAGAATATAACATACGAGTTACAACTAACAGGAAATGTTGACGTGAAATATCTCACGAGGAACAATAAAACGAGAGTGGACAACGATGAATGTGTGATCGACAAAGGTTGCGCCATAATCCTTCTCGTCCTGTCTATAATAATCCAGATCAATGTCGAAACCAGGTGTTGTACCATTAAATCTGTTTGTGCAAATATACCAAGCATTAAAAAAAACCATGATTGTTTATCATCGCACGGGGACGTTTGAACATCGGAGAATAGCCAGGTGTCATAACTGGGTAGCAAAACTGACAAACACGTGGTCGGGCCCGGTAAATAGTCACTCCGCAAGTGATACGATGTTAACGCACGGATACAAAGAATTTAAAGTAAGGATTGACAACTTTGCAATAATATTTAATTTAGGAGATAATTTCTCTGGCTCCAAACCAGTTTAGATGACTCATGATGTTTTCTGACGATTTCATTATTAGCACTCGGCTGAATGACTGGCTCATTGAATGCATGACTAATGGCCGATAACAATAAACCCTCAGTACTGCATTAAAACATACAGTGCGTCAATGGTGTTCGAATTGGAAGCAATACTCAATACCCCAAGTGGGAATAATGCAAGTGTCCTTGTGTCCATAAATGTTCATTAAACGGGGTCGTGCGTGAACCAATGGCCTGTAGCAAACGAGTTTCAGCCAGGGGCGCCGACCAGCAATGAAAATTTTACATAGTTATAATTCATTAATTTTTAAATTCAATTGAAATTATGCTTCTTGGAGATTAAATGCTTTTTCAAAATTAACAACTGTTGCAATCTTAAAATGTCCAGTTTTGATACACTCACTGCTCGTAGTAAGATGCATTTCCACGAAAAAAACAACACTAGTTTCCGTTGAAAAATGATCTCTGCAGAATTAGTATAAGAGCAGTATTGGCGACAGCTACCGAATGAAATTCAGGGTTAAGACTTGATGCACCATGGGCAACTTGGATTTTGATTGTCGACAGGCATTCCTAAAACCACCGATATATACGGCTCCAGATCAACAACAGATCAGAGGAAACAAAACACGCATCGACGTCCTGTTCAGTTTGCGTCAATGCTAAAAAAAAAAAATGACGAAACCACCAGTGACCAGGATTCTCACCTGCGTCGCGTATAAATGGGAAATCATTGCAGGGATGACCACTTTCCTTTTTCTGAGAGCAACGACTGATGAACAAACAACAAAACAGAGCCACACGCATGTGAGGAGACAGGGAGGGGAGACGATTGGAATAAAAAAAAAAAAAGATATCACTCCTTCCTCTCCCCTCTGGCAAGGCACGGGAATATATATACTATTTGGACAATGGGGGCGGAGAGAGGGGATATTCCTTCTTCTCCCCCTCCCCACTCACTCAACGAGAAGTCCGTGACCCCATCACCAAACACCCGACTCCAGTCCGCCAACG
>WURS02077082.1:0-10288 GCA_011762765.2 Rhinocypha anisoptera | reverse complement strand
AATCTAAGAAATAAGTTACAAAATTTGCAATTTCCACTTTTAAAAAACTTGATAATGGTGTAGTGCACCGAAACATGTCGGAATAAAGAAGAAGTTTTTTTAAAAGTGGAAATTGCAAATATTGTAACTTATTTCTTAGAAACATAAAGATTGATATAGATTGTATCAGAAATATAGTCTTTTGCATCATAGAAATTTTTTTCCAGTAGAACTTCTTTCAGACAAATTGTAAATTTTCCTAAAGGGAGAAATTTCATTCAGCATCAAAGATGCTGAATGTACTGGTCTATGTTGGCAAAAGGAGCTCTCGTTGTCCATTAAATGTATGTTGTTTATCTCACCATCTGATCTCATCTTGTAGTTATGTAGAGTGCTATTTTTTAGAAAATACTTTGGGTTATTTTTAATAAACAAGGCACAATTTAGAATATGCAAAGAAGGAATAGTTAGAATTTTCAGTTTCTGAAACAGTGGTTTGCCTGTGGAGACCTTATGGACAGAGACATCATGACTTTTACAGCTCTTTTCTGCATACAGAACACTATGGAGCAGTAGTTTGCATTGCCCCAGAAAGTTATGCCATAATCCATGCTGCCATCTCTCTTCATGATATTTGTAGGTAATGTTTCTGAGTTCCGCCTTATTCTACAGGATAATGTGTGGGAATCAAGTAGTAGTATTTTTGTTTACAGGGTACTTCGATGGCTATGGTCATTTTGTACCTCTTCAAGTCATAGAAAAAGCTCGAATGAACAAACACAACACCCATGCCCTGGGTAGGACACGAACTCAATAGGCGTAATCAGGTGGTGTGGGTTTTAGTGGGTATGGTCCTAACGAACCCAGGCTGAGTCCCACACTCCCCAGGGCTGTCTTCCCTGGGGGTGCGTAAATGCATTTCCCACTAAGAAAGTGTGTGTGAATAAACATTGTGCAATTGTTTAATATTGAAAGGGGAAAGAAAACATAGAGGACCAGAGTCATGTACACTTATTATGATACCAGTGAAGGTGATGATTTGTTCCATATTTTACAGATTAATGGGTGAAATTTAACATTGAATGTGGAAAGTAATTTTATATAGAAAAGTGACTAGAGTTATGCACATTCTCATACTTATGCAATGACAAAGTCCAATTTCATTTCTTTGTATACCATATTCAGTGTTTTACATGACTATTTCTTATGAGAATGCCATCACCCTTTTCAAGGTCCACAATCTTTTTGTATGTCTTCCCTTCCCAAATCACTACAATATATATGATGCAATTACTAGGAAATTAAAAATATTAGCAATTTACAACATTATTTTACCTCTGGTTTTTTGTGCTGAAATGTAATTACACCATTGTTACTTATAAATAAATAAATTATTAATTTAGAAAAATAAAGGTAAACTATTAAATACTTAAAGGAAACTGTGTAAGGGTTAACTCTGTTGAATTTCTCTTCCTAATATTAAATACTTACTTGTGGTAGAATCCTGAAATTTTCTAAATCCATAAATGTTAAATGTAATTTATTGAAGCTCTTAAATAAAATATACATTGAATGAAGAGCATGTGCTTTCCTTGCAGATCCTGTTTCCTTCAAGTAAAAAGCCCAGCAATATAGACTTAAATTTTGGGCATTCGATTTCAATTGGAGCACATTTTGTATTACTATTCTCAATGGTAGTCTGTGAAAAGTTATTCCTACTAGCTAGTACATGGGAAAGATTAAAAATTCCTGGTGAATGTTAGTTCATTCGATTCAGAGGTCTGACACAATTGTGGTGCCTCTGTTTCAAAGATTACATCAAATTTAATGCTGAGATTCCAGGGGCTGATTATCTTTGACTAGATTGCTTTCAGAAAAACAAGTAAAGGGTAAGGATATCAACACACTATCCTCATGCAAAAATTTGAGAAAGCAGTTATTGTATGATAGAGTAATGATATAATTCTATTATTTCTTAGGTTTGCTAACAGTTTATCAATATGAAATAATTATAACTGCTGGAAAAAATCATCAAGGTTACAGACTTAACAAGAAAATGAAGAAGTTTTAAGAAAGACCATTGGGAAACAAGTAAGGTGGAGAACTTGGAAGTTTTACAGTGAAAAGTGACATAATCACAGTTGTGCATCAATGACGAGTTTCTGACTGTTTCCATTTTGAAAAAAGGAAGCAACTATCCATGGAATACAATATATTTATTTGACTTTGAGTTTCGGTGTACTACACCATCTTCAGAAACCAAGTGACCTTCTTTACGTATTTCTGACTGTTATTGAAATTCAGTCTAAGATTCAGTAAATTCAATATTTTTCAAAGTTTTTAGACATTTGTTAACTATAATCATTAGTAGTATTAATTTTGTTAATAGTGGCTAATTAAAATCAAGGGTTATTAAATGGATCTATTTATCAATTTTGTTGCAGTTATCTGATTTAAAATTTACAACATTTGAGCCAGTTCATAGATTAAGCTGTTAACAATCCCATCCTTATCTTTGACTAAATAATGACTTCCATTCATAAAGAATATTAATTCCCTACTTGGCTCCAAAAGAAAACCATAATAAACAAAGAGAATATTCCATAATCCAATAATTTAAGAAAAAAATTACTTACACCAACAAGTGCATGCGCATGACCCACTCCTGGCATACCATATGGCATTTTCATAGCATAAGCACTTGCAGTGGCAGAGGAGGGTGGAACACCAGGCATGACATGTGGCAATGGAACTCCAGCCATCATTTGTTGGGAGACCACTGAAGGATCTTAAAGGGAATGGAATTCACATTAACCTTTGGATTAAAGCAAATATTTTTGTAGTCCATTGAAGAGTCAGTTAAAATAACCACATATGCCATTTATTCTTTTGGCAAAAACTACATAATACCTCCTATTTACCCCCCTTTTCCGGATTTGATCAGTTTAGTCATGCTTCATTTACATCAATAAAGTTGCAAAAATATCAACTGGTCATAAAAATAATACGTATAGTATGAATGCTGATGCAAAAAAACTTTTCCCTTATATGGCACATATTTTTGTCCCAACTGAAATATCACACTAATTATTTTTTTGTGATAAAATGATTCTTTGGTTATATGTACAATTTCTTGTATAATGCTTAATTAATACATATTTACTTTTGCTTATAAAAACAATGACAAAACATCTAGTACAAACACTTTTGTAAAAAGAACAAAAAATAATTAAAATTGAACTCTAATTTCACCATCAACAGAAAAAATTGATTTGAAAATTTTTCATTTCCTCATTTCCTTTATAATACTATTGGCAAATAACACCAGTAGTCACAACCTTTCAAAAATAGACTGAATTAAAAATTTTATTGAGTTTGCTATTGATGTTATTTTTAATAGTTGGCCAATGATATCCAATAGGCTGGATTCACCTGTATACAAAAGATTATCTGTAAAATAATTGAGTGTACTTGGTAAGTATGTAATACTTATTACATATCTCCTGTAATTCCCCCGCTATTTGTTTACTATCTCTCAACAAAAAATCAAGAAGGGAAAATATGTGATCACAAAGAATAAAAAAATTATTACTTATAAATGAGAGAAAAATTGTTTACTGTTGTTATGAGGATGGGTAATTTTTCACCTGAGTGAAGGTATGTGAAAATTGAAAATTTCAGAGACCAATTAAAGTAATGGGAAACTGACTAGGGGCATTCTGGAGTGCGACAGTTTCAAAAAAAGACTACATTAAAGGGAACTAGAAAAGTATCTGGGGAGGTAGGCCAAGGGTGAGTTATGAGACAGCATGGAACATTAGAGCGAGGGACCAATGGTAATTGGGCTAACTTGGAGAGCTGCCACAAACCAATCCTCAAATTGGCAACCCATGATGATGATTGACATGAGTGACTTGAACAAATTCTACTGCACTTGCATTTATAGCTGAAAATCATGCTTTACTCTTTAATCGAGGTTAAAGGGATGAGTAAAGCAAGGCCACGAGTCAAGCACTGGCCAGTAGCCATTAATCTTACTGAATCTGCCAGGAAAATTATTTTTTAAATAAACACTACATCTTCACCTCAATTACCTATAAGGTTTAGCCACATCAATGGTTGATATTATTATAACTAAAGATGCAAAGTTTATGGGCAATTAAAATATAACCCTAGTGAAGTGAAGGGTTTCTGACTCAGCATTGTGAGAATTCATTGTGTGTACCCATCGAACTTCATTTTGTACAACTAGTTTCAAATGCTTAGAATCAACAAAAGTTATCTGATAATGATGCTAAGCATTGGGATTAGTTGATTGATTAATTAAAGGATAATCTACTTAAGGTAGGAATTTGATGAGCCTCAGGTTTGAAACTAGTTGTACCAAATATATTTTATATTATCTTAGCCATGTTTGTGTTTTATTTTTTCTTAGGTTATGCATTACCCTTGGCATGTTGGTGACAGTACTCTAAGTGTGTTGGTCTTAGAAGAATCATGGTTATGTAATGTCAATAAGATGAAGAATACCTGGAGCAAGAGGAGCCACATGGCTGTAATCAGCAGTCATTGGCACTCCACCCACGGATTGTGAGGCATCCACACTTGAATAAGGCTGTAGCATTTCTGTGTCATATCCAGGAGGTGGTTCCCAAGACACCTCATTGGTGAGAACATTCCAGAAGTAAACATAACCTGAACTATGATCATAACATTGTTGCCAAGCATCTGACTCAGATACTTCGACTTCCTGTTGGGTATTGTCACTTTTCTTCTCCTCTTCCTCCTTCGTTGGCTCTGGCACCAGAGCCTGTATTTCCTGAAATTAATGATTTTTCTGTTGTTCATGCATATTTTTGCATATTCATGTATTCACTCTTGAACAAGAAAACCTTACATAACACATAGCATGATATTAAGGGCATATACATTTATTATATATATGCAGCAGTACCTATTATGGAGTCACGACTGAGAAATCATTCAAAAACCCAACATATGTGTGGAAGATCTGCAACAGGAATACAGGAGGACCATAAAAGAGATGGTTAGATGGGCTTGGCGAATAAAAGGTGATATCAGAAACAATATTCCTTTTATATGCCCATTTATTAAGAAAATACAATTGCATTAGGAGAAGAATGAATATTTAACATTGACGAAGGTAATGTATTAAAATTAAAAGCAGTGTTGTTACCATATATTCATATCATTTCCACTTTCAGTATCTTAAAACTTTCGCTGCTGGGATAAAATTACAGAATATTCCTCTTGGTGGAATTGGACCCGGGTCATTGAAAAGTGGATAAGGTGATATGACACATTGCCACTACCCATCTATCAAAATAAACTTGTGGTGCAACACTATATCATAGGCTGTAATGAATGTGTTATGCAAAAATGGCTTTCTTATTGAAGCCCACAGAAACTCAGAGTTGAAGGTACCTTGGTAACACAATTAGTCTAAAGTAATGATAAAGGATCACCTAGACTTAAATTCTGGTCAAGAAAATGGTTATTTTTAGAGCAGATTTCTGATATTTGTGTATAGCACAGATTCTTAATACTACTGATCACAGAATGAGTACCCAGAAACAAAAAAGAAGGCCAGTGTAGAATGTGCCTTACAATAGCTGATAATTTCCATTATGACAGATGATTGAGCCATATTGAAAATCTTTTCAAACCTAATACAGAGAAATGTATTTATAAAATTTCTGAGTGTTTTTGAGATGTGGTGTCATCATCAATCATCTGAAACTCTTGATAAAAATTATGGCTTCCTGTTGTGTGCCTCATGTCAAACTTTTGGTGTTTAAACAAATTTTGGATATCATTTACTAATATTTTTCATTGATAAACTTTTTTCACACAGATAACAATTTATAGTAATTTTTCAGCTAATTTAGTTTAAATCTTTTTTCAGTTTTTCTAGTTTAATTCACAAAAAGTACTGGAGTGTGGAAAACTGAGAACAAGACAGGAAGAGAATCTCTCCCAAGTGTAAAAATATGTATTCATAAAGAAAAATATGAAATTCCCTTCCTCAAATGAGTATTGCCATCAATCTAGACATAAGGTCTAACTGCCTTAATGGTAAACATGAGCTACTTTAACATCCTGCCATGACCAGAATGAATGCGGTGCTGTTTATGAACTGGGAAAGGTATTGACATTTTGTATGGAAAATTTTAAGGAATTTTTTTAACTATATCTCCCACTACCTCTCTTCACTGTACGTTTGTATGCATTCTATGACTAATTATTATCAGCTTAATGACAAAGAGATGGCACTATTTACCACTTCAAGCAATGGTCCAGGAAATAATTATTAATTGCACATAATGACAATTTACCACCATACAGGAATTAGCTGCTACAGATGAAAATGGATTGATTTTAAATTCAGAAAATGCTCAAGGTAAAACAGCAATTAAACTTTAAGGCTTGAATAGAGGTGACGTAAATACTGCAAGAATGAAGACTGTCAGAAAAATACTCCTCAGTTGGCACCAGAATATCAAGTTTTTGAGATAGATTTTTAGAGACCAAAAAATTTGTTCAGTATCTAGTGACTGAAGTACGAATTTTATAAGTGTCGAACAATGAATTTAATCATGTTGGTATGAATGAAATGAATTTCTAATATACCTATATTAACAGAAGGTATTAAAAGAAACAAACTAAAGGTCAGGTTGAAATTATTGACAGCTTTCATTCCAAAAGAGGGCATCATCCTTACCTTGGAATTTCTTTAACATTTGCAAAGATTTGAATAGAGGGGATTGTCTGTTTACTGTCTCCTGACTATTGTAATAAGATTAAAACCTTCTCTTTACGCACATTAAAAAAGTTGATCTGCATCACATCCACTTCTTTACCCTCAAGTGGGAGTCATTTAACAATTTACACCCAAGTGTCTTGATATTTTTTCTGCATCTAAGTGAAATTTTTGTGTACATTAACAAAATCTTGGGAGAAAATTTGGAAATGTAATCCTATTATTGATAAAAAATTGTCATTGTTTAGAGTAACACTTCGCTGGTTGTACTGAGCGAATTAAGTGCTAATTCTTGCATCCCACCTTTAACAATTCATTAGACCTCAATTATTTATTACCCCCGAAAATGTGGCTAAGTACACATTTTCATAACATTAGCTTTCTATGTCAGTATGGATAGTGAGGAATGGCACAAAATTACAACTATTGGATGAAAGAGAAATTTTTTTAGCTGGAAGAGGACCAATATACCAAAACCAAACCTGGATATTGTACATGCAAACATAAAAAAAACGTTGAAAAAACATTGCTGGGATTTAAATGTAACGAGTATAATACCAACTGTTACTGCTGATGAATTATTGAATTAAAAGATCCTTGGGGAGTACATATTTACAGAAATATTTGGATATTTGATTACTTGCTGACTGTTATTTGGTCTTTTTTAAGGATGAATTTTTGTGTGGGAACTGATACTGACTGAACCTATAAATACTTTGGGTATTACAAATAACAAAAAGTAAGTACCCTCATGAAGTCTTCCACTTTAGCATCCAATCCTCCACCTTTTTCGGCCACGCTATTTTTATTTCTTTCGGCTTCTTCTGCATCTTCGTCGCTATCACTATTGTACTGTCCAAGCAATCCGGCTAGGGGATTTTTCGCAGCTCCCAAGGACGAGTCTGCTGCAGAAACAGGTCCACTGTTTCGCTGTGCATCACTCCTTTCCTTCACTTCATTTACTTGCATAGGAGATCCCGCACGTACCCCATTCTTAATCATGTGGTCTGCACATATTTGCTGATATTTTGCTTAAAGCAAACAATGAAAGGCGGACGATAAGGTATTGCCATAAGGGGCAATGAAAATAATGCATTCAATTTTCCAAAGGAAATAAAATGTAGTGTGAGCTCAAACTTACTTTGCCATGTGCGCCGCGATGTATCGTGCTTATCATTTAGATTCAAAACGGGTCTTCTTCCTGTACCTCTTCTTTTTAACCCCATTTTCAACAAAAATGTTCAACGACAACATCAATAGCTAGAGGAATAGTATAAAACAAAAGACATCCGGTACTAAAGTAAAATGAGAACTATATCTTATAAGTGTGAATGCAGGTGTTGAAGAAAACAAAACTATTCACTAAGTCACTTTTTTCCCCATAAATGAAACTACAAACGTTTTATCACATCGAGGAAATGGTAGACGATATTTCCTTCGAAGTGCTGCGAGTTCTGGTTCTGGTCGTGTGAGGTCGACATGGTATATATCGTATATATCGAGTTGAATCGAAACAAACATTGGTGTGTTGTGGCCCGAAAGATCACCAAAGAGGGGAAGATGGCAGGGTCTATAGAAATACCGCTTCGGGACACAGATGAGGTATGGAAAGTAGCATTATTTGTACATTTTTAAAATGTTCTTCTGATTCACCACCTCTAAATACCGAGTTGAAATATTCACTCGTTAAGTTGTGTGACTGAGCCAGGAAAGGTATTGTTTTGGTAAACACACGGTTTCATTGCCATAGTATGTGAACTACACATTACATTTTGAACTTGTGTTTGATTTTTTGCTTCCTGGGAGGACCTGAATGTCGCTCTATGGTTATAGTTGTAAATTGTGCCTTGAAAATCTTTGTTAAGGACTCATTTATTTGTGTCATTATGGATTCATATTCGCCTCGTTCTGTTTTAAAGTAATTGATCATTTCATAGTGTTATGTAATTTGTGAATTATTCGTATTTCTGGAATCCTGAATATTTTGACATGATTCTAGAGACATTTCTGCATTTGTTGTAATTGTTTTCAGTGGTTTGGATCTTACAGTCAGTAAAGGTTTAAAATCAGGAAGCCGGTGTCTTAATTTTTCCATTTACAATATACTACCTTTCCTTGCGTTGGGTGTATGCTGGGCATAGCCATTAGATAAGCATAAGAATTTGTACAATCTGTGGTCTCACCCAAAATGTGTTTTGTATTCTGGTGTAACACAGAGGCATGGCAGCAAGTTAGGAATATGCACCACTTTGGTAAATTTAGGGATTTACTTAAGTTTGAAATGGATGCCTCTGACCTTGTTCTAGAATTAACACCCAGTCACAAATATTTCATACGCTATCTCTCCCTCTGGTTGTCAATCTTATAATTGGTTGGCACCCTTAATTTTTATTTTCCATTCTTCTCTGTTGTTTGTCATTCTTTTCATATTCTTGTAACTTCTTTCTCCAGCATTTTCCATAATTTGTTTAAATACTCCAGTCAAGGTCTTCCTCTGTTGTCTCTTCCTCCTTTTGTTTTCTATTTTTCCTTATATTAAGTTGTCAATAAGCTCCTTTCTAATATATTCTTCTTTCTCTTCTCCAGAAAAAAATAATATCGAAGGTTAATTATACTGGCCTAGCCTTGGCCTTCTGCGCCTTTGCTTTCCATTAAATTGAATAGGAACGGTTCTTTCTAAAATATATTTCCAATCCAGTTTCCTTTTCTTCCTCTTCGCTGTGTCCAATAACTTTTCTTCCTTTGTCTTTCTTTGAGGCGTCTTCATTACTTATTATGCCTTTCTTGCTGATATATTTGTTGTCGTTTTTCAGAACATTTTAAAGGCCTCTGTTGTTTGTTTTTCTTAGTTATTTATAGCCCCCATTTCTGATTCACATCAGGCTATATACCATTCTATTTTTTTATGGACTTCTTTTTAATTTCAACTTTTATTTCGATTAATTTTTTTTCTCATTGAAGAAAGCTTTTGTATGAGCTATACTGCTTTATATATCTTTTGCATTTCATCCGTCCCATGTGATTTTGCCTCTCAGATATGTAAATATCTTTGTCTATTTCAGCTTCATTCCATTTATTACAATATTTATATCTTTATTGTGTTTCCTGCAGTACAACTATTTCTCTCTTCTACTTATCACTTGTCATACCATTTAAACTTCTCTTTGTATTATTTTTTTTTGTTTGGGACATGATGAAATTATCCATACCTATAGTCATTTTTAAGATTTGTATACAAAGGTGAGGGTAATAATACAGGTGTAGTGTAATAAATTGCCTCTGGAGAATGGCTTGAAATGGCTTGGAATTGAATCCTCTGGAGAATGGCTTGCTGATAGACGAGAGTGAAGTGGATGCAGATGAGCGAGGTCCAGTGATATCAAGATCTGAATTCGACACAGCAGTGAAGGATCTAAAGAGAAACAAGGCTCCTGGAGTAGATTGAATCAGTGGAGAATTGATCAAGTCCTTAGGTGAGAAATCGAAAGATACCCTATTTGGAATAATCAGGGATTGTTATGAAAGTGG
>WURS02077072.1:0-10288 GCA_011762765.2 Rhinocypha anisoptera | reverse complement strand
GGGGGGGAGGCGAGGTCGTCTTCTTGCCCCCCCTCCCCAACTCCTTCCGGGGGGGAGGGAAGGGGGAGGAACGAGCACTCTTCCTTCGAACTCACTCCTTTTTGCAGTCCTTATCGAACGAGAATATTTTCCTTTACGTTGGAAAACGTTTTCGCTCGTTTGCTCTTTTGTGCTAGAACATCGTCGCATCGGTAGGTTAAGAAAGAAAGGAAACTTTCAACCCATCTGATCCCCGAGGCAGTTTAGAAAGACATCGATTGCGAATACTTATTTGGCACTAAGCCTTTTTGGCACGCTGCAGTGTCTCCGGTTCCTTCCTTCCTCCGGCCAAGATATTTGATTGTGCCATCGCATAGAAAATACCTATACCCCACCGGATAAATACTCGATTTAGATTTGTTCATTTAAGGTGCAATGAACGGTTGTTTGGTGTCGTAATCTCCTCAGAATGTCTCTTCCGTGTACATAAAGTTTCGACGTGTGTTTTAATGTCACTTCCGTCAGGAGCTGTCGGAGGGATGAAGTGGTCGTAATGCTTGACTGCTTATTATAATCGTCTTACAATATTCTTTGAATAAGTAAGACTATATTTTTATTTTTTAAATATAAATAATCATCATCATCACTTGGTGGCGCTTCAGCCCTTGGTGAACCATGGCCTCCTCCACAATATGCCTCCAATATTTCTTATTCTTTATTTCCCCCTCCGCCACCCTTCGACCTACATTGACTGCAGATCTCTGGTGACGTCCTCGTTCCACCTTTTCCTAGGTCTTCCTTTCCTTCTCTTGATATTCATCTTTTCCTTTAGCATTTTTCTAGACATCATCTTTTCTGCCATTCTCTCTACATGTCCCATTCACTCTATTTTCCGGGCTTTTAGGAATTGGACAATGTCCTTCCCTCCAATTAGTTGATCGAGTTCTGAGTTAAATCTCATTCTCCAACCATTCTTTTCCTTTACAGGTCCATATCTTTCCCTTAATATTTTTCTCACAAATACTCTTAGGGCAGTTTTGTCTGAGGTTTCCATGGTCCATGTCTCTGAAACATAAGTTACAACCGGTCTTAATATAAATAACAGAGATGCAAAATGACTTTAGTTGTCGGTGCACCCAATAAAAAATACTACTGTTAAGTTATACCCCACAACCTTTCATTTGTTTCTTCGTTGCAAGACATTCAGGATGTCATCTTCCTCACAATGTTTACTGCGAGGCTGTGGACTCATCCGTGAGAGCAGAATAATTTAATTTATTCGTGAAGGCTCTTACATATTTTAGAGTCGTGCTTGTAATACCTAACGTAATGTGATCGAATACTCGAAAACCATTGAAAAAATAGGGCACTGGGGCGCGGAGCGTAATGATGTCAAGGGCGTAGCGACACCGTGCATGCGAGAATTGAAAAGGATCCAACATAAAGTACTTTTTTAGAGGGTAGTAAATTACTGTCGCGATCCAGTGCATAGAGTTACAGAAAATCCGAGGAGCAGGCCCTTCAGCCGCCGGACAGCATGCCAAACTCCGTGGCTGTTTGACGCAGGGAAAATAGCCTTGGATGTGATGTAACTGCTCGATTTGTAAAAACTCTTCCCTTCTATTTGTCGAGCCAATTCTTTACCCGGTGTTCATGGCTTCCAAACAAGACAGTCAAATAACCAGAACGGCTTCTGGCTCCTGCCTAGTTCGTTGCCGACCGCATATACTAATTCGACTGGCAGCCGCATTCCATCTGTTTCCGTTGATGTTCCTTAAATTGAGTCGGAATCATTAACCGTGAAATTAATTTTCTTTAGTTTTGCTATTGAGGAAAATATACAATCTATATATGCAGTGCTATTTACATTACGAACTTTTTTTTAGCTAAATGATCTCGTGTACTTTAACCTAGGAATATGAGTAAATTCATTAAACGATGCCTACATATTGCAGTGATCTCTTGCGCTTTATCAGACGACGTATTTGGCCGCTATACGATACGAAGTTCATGGAATGAGGCGAGAATACTTAGCCCTCGGAATATTAAGGTCGAGGAGAATTTTATGTAATCATTCCATGGATGATGAAGAAAGTTGGAATAGCTAAAGTCTGCTCGACGACACTCTTCTTAAAAGTTACTGTTGTTGAGATGTAATTCACGACTATTTTTTATCCGTAGGTAGGACGATTCACTCTGGCGTATTGAATATATATATGGGGATTAATAGAAAGTGTTTTTAACAAATGAAAAATGACCAAGCGGTTGATCAAGATTTGAGATTATTAAGTGTTAGAGCTGACTTGCGAAGCAAATAACCTCTTGCAGTCTCGGGGCCCTTCTTACTCTCCAAGTGTTTTACGACCTTCTCGTAAAAGTTACTTTATAACTGTCAGCTCCCTGTTAAGGGATTTGAAATTCGGACTTCCACACCAAATAATATTTCAGTTCGAGGGTGACCCCAAACTCCTAAAGTTTAAAACAATCGTTTTGGTACAAAACATGTAACTTGATTTTTTACACAGTATATTTGTTAATCTATGACTTATCATTGACGCGTGAAATCATCGTGTGACGTGTAAAATAGGCCAAAATTTAATAAATATGCTGTGTAAAAACAGTAATTTTATCCGTATCAATATAACGGCAGACACCGTTGATTTCACGATCGGTTTAAAAAATATTCCGTAGTTATTTGAATGAAACTATGAGAAGTAACATTAAATCGTCCCTTATGACTTTGAAAAATCCGCTTTAAGCACAAGCTTTATACGAAAGATTGCCCTTTATGGATGCGAAAAGCTCGATGGTGCTTCGACTTATTTCCGTTAAGTTTAAAGAGCGTGTTATACCTTAACGCTGTTTCCTCTGCTTAATCTTAGCCTTCGGATAATAATTTATGGCCTAAACTAAAAAAAACATATCCCAACTTCTAAAAAGAATGACTTGGAAACGGGAGTTTGGGATTGAGAAGTGTAGTATTATAATCACAATTTTTTTAGCAGGCAGCATTTTCTAATTGTCTCTTATGCCACTAGCAAAATAGGCCTTTGCGAAAAGGAAGGTGTTAATGAGAGGGAAGCTAAGTAAAGATTTGAAGAAAAGATTAGTAAAAACCCTAATATGGAGCGTAGCACTATATGTATCCGAAATCTTGTCGATGAGGAAGGATGAAGAGCATAGATTGGAGGCTTTTGAGATATGTGTTTGGCGACGGATGGAGAAGGTGAAGTGGACAGAGAGGAAAACGAATGAAGAAGTTTTGAGAATGGTAGGGGAGGAGAGGCGTTTGCTGCGAGTGATCCAAAAAAGATAGGAAAGGTGGTTGGAATGGTTACTAAGAGGCAATGTGTTGTTGAAGGTTGTAATTGAGGGTAGAATGTTGGGTAAGCGGGGTAGGGGTAGGAAGAGAATAGGGATACTGTACAGAATGATAGGGGGTAGGAAGTACGCAGATTTGAAGAGGGATTATAGTTAGATGTTATGTGGCCAACCTAAGCTCAGACTCATCAGAAACCTACCATAATCGGTAGATTACCCTTCATCACCTTATGCCACGATCACAAGTCACACTGACAATTTACCTCGGAGGACTTTTTGAAATAGTAGTTATTTGATGAATAAACTTGAGATCTGTGTATGTGATATGGGTTCTGTGATCTCACAACGGCACTTTCAACCTCGGACTAATGAGCTAATTAATGAACGCGATGACTAAAATTCTGGTGGTGACACATACGACGTGCATTCCATCGTTTTTGCACGGAGTCGGGTGATTCCGTAACTTTTCTTACGATCGAATTATTTTTTTTTTCGCTAATCACCCTGAATTAATGTTTAACTCACGCAAGTTTCAAGTTATTACGAGGAAAATATGAAGGCGAATGGCGGTGGAAGTGTCACGGGCAGTTGGTTAGTGTTCAAAAAATAAATTAACGAAAAAAGGGACAGAGGTAGAGGAAAGACTCGAGATGAGCAGCTAACTTTTTCAAGACGAGCATCGGCTCGTTCCCCTATAATTAATGTTTTTCAGGTCCAATGAAAGCCAGACGCCGCACTAAAATTAAATTAATTAATTCCGATTCCTCAACTTTCGTGCTGCGCACGGTAAAAATTTAGCTATTCAAAAGAAACTTTTAGCGACTCCGGGATAAATTAAGGTGTGTGTGGGGATTGGATGTGGAGAGTGGGAGATGGTGGTGGATGGGAGTGAAACTTTTTGAGCTCACTCGCGCCCGTTTACGTCTGCATTAAAATCCCGAAGTTCCCCGCCGAAGGTGGCTGTGGAATAGAAGGGGGGGGGGGGCTCCTCTCCTCCTCCTCCTCCCCCCCCCACGGGGGGTGAGAAGGGGGCGAGTAAGCGGAGGGGGAAGGTGAGCCAACTCATCTCCCGTAACGAGAAACGCGAACATTTCTGAATAGGTTTGGTCGCAACTATGCATTACAAAGTGGCACACGCTTGACGTACGTTCCTTAAAACCCTAACGAGATGGGGGCGAGTGCTGGCATTTATTCGTGAGGGAAGAAAAAAAAAGAATATCATCCCGCGTTCATTTCCCTTCCCTCGCCTCCCCCTCGCAAAAACTCTCCCCTCCGCCTGGTGGGTAGCTGCTCACCGGCTAACCCGAAGGTCGCGGGTTCGAATCCCGCTCAGGGCATGGGTGTTGCGTTTGTCCAGATGGGTTTTCCTATGAATTGAAGAGGTGCAAAATGACCATAGCCATCGAAGCACCCAATAAACAAAAATTCCATTCCAATACTCTCCCCTCCAAACTCTTTCCCCCTCCCCGCTCCATATTTCTCCCGATCCCTAGTGGAAGTCCAAAAGAGGGTGTGGGGGAACTCAAAGAGATTTTCATCGCTAACTGGCGAGTGTCTGACTCCTTGGATTCAAACGGTATTTTCATCGTATACCACTTATGAAGGAGAGATTTCGCCCTGAAGTATGCGATAGAATAATATAAAAAAAACCCGTCCTTAGTAATGAGGTAATGCTTGGGAAATTTTTCTAATGTTAGATCGTATGAAGGCGGAGCGAATGCACAGAATAGTACAGTGAGTCAACGGGGCTAAGAATTGCAGCAGATACAAGATATGGTTTATCTTAATTATTTTTCTTATTAGTCTTTATTAATTATTGTTTAGTATTGAGAATAGAAGTTGAAAATAATGTAAATTATTACTGCGCGACTCTGTTTTATCAATCGAATGTGTGGACTGCTAGAAATGGATTGATTCATCTAATATAAGTATGTCAATGCATTTAAAAGGGTCGCCATTAATGAAAACAACTGATTTCAAGAGTAAGTGTAAAGTCTATACACGTTTGAGAAACAAACTCTGTTGGGATCTGGTTTCATGGTATCATATGTTAAACATCTCTCCGGTCTAGCAATTTCTGTCTAGTACCTAATAGAGAAGGAAACTGTATTAGGGTTTAATGTTAGTACTAATAGAGATTTAATGTCAGCGTGACTCAGTAATATGAAACTTCTATACACTCTAACCCATATATGCTACATTAAAAAGGAATTCATGTTACTAATATATTAATGTAAATAATGTAAGTGTATACACCATAACTTGCAGTTACAATTATTTAAATAATTTTCAAGTGTAAACGATTTTCTATGGTTTCGATTGGTGGAATTCCTTAGCTACGCATATGCAATTTAATGATATATAAATATATATCATGTAATAATTGCTTCGGATATTTGGTTTTAAAGGCGTCTCGTGAAATATATCAGACTACGCATATAGTTCACTGTGGAGGCCGTCACCTTGTGGAAATCCATGATAGATTGATGGTTTTTTAGAAAGTTAGAAAGTTATTTTTTTAAAAAAACCATCAATCTACGCATATAGTGTTTACCGCAGAATTCTGAAGAAAGGTTGATTATAATATTATGGAACCTGGTTCATAGTCTATTCCTCAAAAGTGAACAACTCTATCAACGATTTCTTTTAGTCTATCACACATTCTCCTGTATTTCCGGGATACTTAAGGCGGTGGTTTATTATGACGTAATCGATAGATATCTTGAATACCTTTTAATTATTCGGTTATCGAAAGTCGTAGAATTATTGCCCTGCTTACTTAAATCGATGCCGCACAGAAATGAGAATCAATCATTGGCCTTAATAATTAAATGAAATAATTGACATGATTTGTCCGCCGAATCTGGTAACTCTCTTCTTCTATGGATTTTATTCGAGCGAGATTTAATTGCCAGGGACTATATTCTTAAATTAAATTCAGGGGCTTTTTAAGAGGGTAATTAAAGATAGAAATAAAATTATTTGACATTGGAAATGAGTTTTAACGGACGATTACTTCCATTCTTGTCATACTTAAATATTAAATTTCAAATATACGCCTTGAATATAAAATTATAGATCTCCGATGTTAGATTATTTAATCTTAGGATGGCCCGCGATGATAATTTTCTTATATTTTACAAGTAAATGTTTTTTCAAATTTTTAATTCTTATTATAAAATATTTCCTTGGAATAACCCTTAAAAATCTGCAAAAGTTTAGCTATAAATAGCCCGCGACTACGTATCCTATTTGCAATAAATGCATAATGCCTTTATTTGTTTTTTTTCTGGAATATTTGAAAAGAACATTCGCTCAGTATACGCTATAATGAATTTGATTTGAATGATCCCAATCCAAATGTTAGAAGATCAATTCTTCCCCATCCAAATCCTTCTTTTGGTCGCTGGACTAAGTTGTATTCTAGCAGGGTTTCGTGATCTATGTGGTTCTCCATTTGTTTAATCTCTTTCGTATAGTATAAGGCACCAAATCTTTGATCAAGTCGGGATTCGAATCCTTGACCTCTGGCATAGCATGTGGCCTCTTTGCTTAAAGCAGTCTCTTTTACTAATGGTAAAGGCCTCATAATCTTTGCACTGAATCATAATAAGATATGACCTCTGGCTGACTAATTTTTATTTAAACTAATATGCCTAATGGAGTAAGGTAATTTTCCTTATTCGCTGCTGAGAGAGAAGAAAAATATGAAAATGTAGGATTTTTACGACTCCATTAGTGAATCAGTTCGATTTTCATATAAGCTATCTAGATTCTCATTTCTTTTTATGAGCTCTTTGAGATTCTTTACCGCGTCTAAGGGATGAACAGTGCTGCTAAAAAGTTATCAGATACACGCTATAAAATGAAATTATTTCCACCGAGTAAAGTCCTAATAAAAGTGTTATATATTCCTTCCATTGGGACTCCATAAAGTCTCAAAGTATCACATTTTTTTTATTGAAGTCTTTGATGGCATTCTTCACGAGTTCTCACTTCGTAAAAAAGTAAGACTCACATTTTAGGTCTTATCTTAGTTTTACAGATGCACCGCGGCTGCAAAGTCTGAGACCCAGGACTTGATTTCATTTCAGAGACTCCTTTCGCAAGTCTTCTACTCGGGATTCGGAGAGTTGTTCTAATTGCTTTTCGGTTCTTTTTATGATACGATATGGGGTGGAAAAAGATAGAACGAATGGGCGCATTGTCGGAAAGCACATATTTAATAGGCAGGTTAAACCATCGTGGTTGGAATAATGAGAGAAGTGCAACATTCATGCGTAGGTGTCGATTAGAATTTTTGTGTTGAACAAATCATGGTTTCAAAAAAGCAAAATTATGTATTCCAACATTAAAAAATTAATATTTTTATATATAGTAATTAATATATAGTATTTTTATTAATTGATTAATTCCCCTCCTGTTATGGATTGTGATAAAGTAAATTCAACAAATTCCTATCAGGCTGGTGTATTAGCACTGTTCATGACAAAAACCAGTGATTCATCTGGAAAAAGTTTTCTCGGGCTTCCGGCCGGGTGAGGATGTTTTGAACATTGAATATATATACATACATATACTTAAGAAATGCGTACCTATATATTTGTACGCAAGTATCCACCTACCTACTATTTTGGCGTTATAGCAACAGAATAATATGTTTATATTTTCGCTTAAATTTCCTCAGCATGAGTATGTAATTTAGTTATTTATTTTTAGTACCAGTTTCCCTGATCTATTTCGTTTGAGAAAGCGAAAATAAGAGTCGTTAAATGCAGTGTTCTCCAACAATTATACGTTTGAGCAATTGAAATCATAAAATTATCGGAGAACGGGAAAAAATGGAAACGGGAAATGCATATAAGGCATGGTTTCCTGAGTTACCTGGTGGAATTGATTCGTAATTACAGAAACAAAACACCTTGTATTTCCACAAAACATAAAAATTGCTTATTACGAACTGGGTTTCACCGCAGAGAGACATCTTCAGGTGAAGTTACAGAGAGTTTCACAAGCATATATAATTAGTAATACTAGTATGCGGAAGAGAGAAGTGCATGCGTCAGCTACAAGGAGAGTAATTAGAGCAACTGTAATCCTTCACCTACATTGAAAACAAGATGTCATGGGATGGAAGAAGTTCTACGGATATCAAGTGGTAGATAAGGTCGGGCTTAAAAGGCATTCATGGCTCAGAGACTACTTTGCTCAAGAAAGATATAACTCCAACCAAGGAAGTGGTATGGGAAGACGTTCGTGTGGAGCATGGCACTCTGAATGAATCAGAAACGGACCATTGAAAAAAGAGAACAGAGAAAATTTGAAGTCTTCGAAACATGGTGTTGGAGTCGATCGGACGGATAGAGGAAATGTACAGAAGGGCTGAGTAAATGTGGAATACGATAAGAAAAAAGGAGAAATCGGTGGATAGGTACAGCCTGAGGCAAAATGGATTCGTTGAGAGTGGAAAATAGTAGGGAAGATTATGAAAGGAAGACCGAGGGAAGATAGGGAAAATTATCAGAGACGTTAGAAAGAAGAACTGCCAAGGGGTAAGAGAGTTAGCACTAGATTGGAAAGGATGGAGGGCTGCAGAGTCAGTCAATTCGGGTTGATGTACTAATGGTGATGATGTAGTGAGTTGGGAAGGTGGAAGGGAGTGACTGGCGTGGATAGTGGGAATTGTCATGAGGGGGTAATTAGGTATATAGGAGGGAGAGTAAGGCTCGGTGGGTTTTCACCGGGACGGAAGAAAGAGGAGGGTATGCGTCACTCGGGGGTATGTTAAGTACTCGGGGGAGGAGGGGGGGTTGAGAGGTGGTGGTGTGGGTTACCGGGTTTGGAGCTTGAAAAGTGGAAGGTTCATGCGGGGTGAATGGGAATTGTACAAATATTCATTTGATAATTATATACAACATACACATGGAATAGTATCTAATTTTTCTGCGATGGAACCTAGGTCGTAAATAAATTATTTCATGTTGAACTGCAGAATGTTTTGTTAAATAATGGATAATTCAAAACAACATGCTTGCGCGATTGGAACATCTCGTCGAATCGTATACCCTTGTCGGCCATCCTAGGAACTAAATATTGCTGGAATTAGACTGTCGTTTAAATTATCTCGAGAATTTGAATCTTTAAATGCCCTTCGTTCATTAGCCAGCGTGGATGGTCTTCAGTCAAGACTTTTATCAACTCGGGAGAATGGCTTGCTCTCCGTGCTCCAAATTTCTTTCGCTCCGCGTCCTTTCCCAATATTCTGGGTCGAAACGAAAAATCTTCTCCTCCCCAATCCTCGGCTGTTTACACGACTCGCCGAGAAAGAGTGTGTGAGGTATTCCTCGTGCTTCCCCTTCATCCCTCGTCCAGTACTAATGATGATCCCGTACCTTCACGTCCTAAGAGGAGCTCCTTCCTGATGGCTTTCACGTATGCATATGTATCTATTTGTATATACATGATAAATAATTGAAAATTAGGAAAGGCTAGTAACACATAAAGGACATACACAAAACGTAAGTAGGAAGATAGGAAATCACCGATTCTAAAGAGAAAAATATTTTGAACTAACATGCTGGAGTAATTGATAGCGCTTTTGACCGATAATCGAAAAGTTTGGAATAAATTCCCAGCTAAGCGAAAATTTTTCTATTTAGAATCGGTGAGTTTCTATCTACCTTTACCACATTTTGTGTTCCTCTTTTTTGTGGTATTCTCCCTAAATTTATTTTCTATTATTTATCGTGTGCTTTCGCCGTTTGCGAAATATTTCTTAATATGAGAGTCATTCAAGTGTTTATTTCTGTGTGTATGTATATAAGTGTGTGCGTGTGTGTGTGTTTGCTGCTCGTCTGAGTTTTCCTGACGTGTATATATATATCCCAAACTTCCCTCTAGCCTCCTGAACCCTCATTCTCTCCTGAACGGACGAAGGTGGTGGTGCCACCGAAAATTCTTCACCACTGTGAGTTTTTTCTTTTTGTGT
>WURS02077061.1:5000-10288 GCA_011762765.2 Rhinocypha anisoptera | reverse complement strand
CTCTCCTGCTTTCGTTGCTATCTATAAATAGTCAGTTTAAAGTTAGGTTTTTATAAAGTCACGTTCATTTCATACCAAACTCCCACATCCCCCTCCTCAAAATTTGGTTCGGTGGGGGGTTTCGCAATGTGTCTGATGTTCTTTTGAACTATTGCACCATTACACTCGAGCTCAACCATAGTGTCGGAGATCACTGAGTACCGTGGCAGGGCCGCGGAGTATCGGTTCCATTTTGTTCCGGTTGGGTATGTCCGCGTAATAATAATAAACGAGTTCTCCTGGCTCTAGATCCATCTCTTCCCTTCCTTCATTTAACCTTTTTAATTTCGAGGTATTATCTTTGAGGATTCGATTCGATACAGTTCGTTGTAGGACTGGATTTGGGTTAGTCACTAAGGATAGGGCTTGGGGAGGAGACACTCCCAAAACACGATGCGGAGTCATATTGTAAACCTCCACTATGCGAGAGAACATTTTGGTCCATTTTGTTTTTCGGATGAAGGGATCATTTACCGCGGTGCGTAGGTAACCAACTAGAGTTTGGTTAACCCTTTCCACCATTCCAGCTGATTCTGGGCTGGCCGAAGAGGTGAATTCTAGATTAGTATTTGATAGGTTTAGGAAGCTCAAAAAGGTTCGATTTTTGAAGGCCGCGTTGTTGTCGGTCCTGATTAGATCTACGTGCCCAACCTCAAAGATGAGTCTGGCTAATTGAACCATGTCGTTCGCCGTCTTCTTCTTCGTGCAAATTGCCCAAACGTAGCGACTGTATGCGTCAATACCAAGCTGAACATATTTCTTATTGGCACCTAAACACTCTAATCCACCGACAGTATCCATGTAGATTAATTGGAGTGGTTTGGTAACTTCGGTTATTGCAAAATGTCCAGATTTTTTCCGAGAATTTACTTTACAGGTGAAGCACGGTTCGCACGTAGCAATAATTCTTTTGACGTCTTGCCACATATTGGGCCATGAAACTTTCCTCTTCAAATGGTAACATAGCTTGGAAGCTGATAAGTGCATCATCAGACGATGATATTTCAACACCAACTCACTTCTATAGTTGGGTGGGACGAACACGACTCCTTTGTGATATGGGATTCCGTTGACCAATTCGCAGCAACGGGGAACAACACTTCCTGTTTGAGCTTGAGTGACTAATTGGAACAATTTGTCTTCTTCTTCATTTACATTAATAATGGCTGATATCATTAGAGTATTGGCTAAGAGAACCGGATTTCGAGAGAGTTGGTCTGCTTCAAGGTTCTCTTCTCCTTTAACGTAAACAATTTTAAAAGTATATTGACTGAGTTCAAGGCTCCAGCGTTGGAGTCGAGCTGATTTGTTCTTCATCTTACCCAACCATTGTAGAGCGGCATGATCGGTATGGACGGTAAAAGTAGACCCGAGTAAATAGTGTTGCCAATGTCGGAGCGCTTCGAGTATAGCAAGGCACTCCAATTCAGTGATATGATAGTTCCTTTGGTAATCATGGAGTTTTTTTGAGAAGTAAAATACTGGCCTTTGAATTCCATCTTGATCGAGTTGCTTCATTACGGCGCCGACACCTTTGAGTGATGCATCGGTGAAGATGTGAGTGTCAACATTACGTTGGTAGATTGCCAATATGGGTGGTTCACAAAGCATTTGGGTAACACCGTCGAATACTTTCTGTTGCTCTTCCGCCCACACCCACGAAGTGTTTGCTCTTACAAGGTTTGAGATAGGAGACAAATACGCGGAAGCGTTTGGAATGAAGCGTCGGTAATAATTGATCTTACCTAGCCACCGCTGAACTTCTTTCACATTTTGTGGAGGTGGGATCACGGCTAGGGCTTCGATGTTACTCAAGAGAGGTTTTACTTGGTTCTTAGAAATAATATGACCTAAGTAGTTGACGGTGGCTTTGGCTATTTGGCACTTGGATCTTTTTAATTTGATGTTCTCCTGAATAAAAGCGGTGAAGACCCGTCGTAGATGTTCGAAGTGAGTCGTTAAGTCATTGGACCAAATAATCACGTCGTCAATGTAATTCATAGCAAAACTTGTCAAATCGTGTTTTACTAGTACATGGTAAAGAGCCGCTTGAAAAATAGCTGGTCCATTGCGGAGACCGAATGGCATTACTCGCCACTGGTAATGTCCATCTTGCGTAACAAAACCAGTGAAATGGCGCTTTTCTTTGGGGATGACAATATGGTGAAAGCCAGACGCAATATCGATTGTGGAGAACACCGAACATCCACCAATTCTAATTATGATCTCTTCAAACGTGGGAATGGGATAAGACCAGGGTTTGGTACAGTTATTCAAAAGAGTATAGTTTACGCAAAGCCGGAAGTTGGTTTCATCATCTTTTTTGGGTGCAAATGTTATAGCAAATCCATATGCAGAAGTACACTTCTCGATCAGGTTGTACTTGAGGTATTCATCTATCATCTTTTTTACTAGGGCCTGATCAACCCTAGAATTAAACCTCATGGCTACTGGTGAGAGCTTTTCCACTTCCATAATGAAGTCGGCTTCTTTTAAACAACCAACATCTAGTTTAAATTTGGCGAAGGCCGGAGAATACTCCTCTAAGAACGTGTCCACTGAACTGGTTAGCGGTGGGGAGAAGGATGAGATAGAGGATAATGAAGGGAGGTTAACGAGGGAAATGTCGGGAATTAAAATAGGTTCATCTTCCAGAATTTGAAATATAGTAGTAGGTGGTGTAAATCCTAACTTAAAGGTGGTTATGAGATCCATTCCCAGGATCATAGGGTGAGATTGTTGGGATAAGATGTACATTGAGATAGTTTTACGAATACGGCCAATTAGCATATCAGCGATTGTCCAGCCCGACACACAACCAAGCGAATCATTAGCTACCTTATAACAAAATGGTTTTTCAAGGGTACGTGGTTTTAATTTCAAAGTTTCGCACATAACAACAGAGATGAATGAGGCACTAGCCGCAGTGTCAAATAACATGTGTTGAGTAGTACCGTTGATCGAGACAATGATTTGCACAAGGGCAGTCGGTGGTGTCGGGCATATTAGTTTTCCTGGTTGCGACTACGGGAAAAAGTAGAAACATCTTTGGGTTGGCACAATAACTGGTGGTGACGGGGAGACCCACATTTGCCACACTTGGCAGTACACTCCAACATGTGCTCACGGCTAAACTTGCAAGTCAGACAACGAAAGCACAAACGTTGCTCTCTTGCCAACTTGTATCGAGTGGGGTTATCTTTAACGGTGCATTCGTGATCCGAAGAGGTATCGGTGTTCGAACAAAAGATGCAGGGTTGGTTGTCTAGGGTTAGAGAGTTCACTTGGGCTGATAGACGCGACCTATCGTAGGGTTGGAAACGGTCTGAAGGAGTTCGACGTACCTCTCGGGTGTAACCTCGGACTGGAGTGGAGGTGTGCGATGTTGGCAAGCGAAGTTTACTCACTTCTACGGAAGCATCAACTTGGCGATTGATGAATTGTACCAGGTCAGTCAGAGAATTGTTTGATTGTTGTAGGAACAGTGTGATTAGGTTAGAGGGAATTCGTTCCAGTAACTTGGTCTTGAGATCGTGGCGGAGGGCTACTTCGTTGGATTCCACGGTACGTGCTTCTATCTGATTGGCGACGGTAGCCAGTTCTCGCCACTTAGTAGGTTCCCCAAGGATCGAGATTCGGGGAGCATTCGCAACCAATTGTTCAAGAACGAGTTTCGTATTAGGACAATAGTCGAACTCGTTCTTCAAGAAGTCAAACATAGCTTTGAGGCAGCCCACCTTGGTTATATCGATGTGAGAAACCCTTCGTTGTAAAGTGAAGGATAAAGCGGAGCACAAACGGCGGCACTTGGATTGTTCAGACTCTTTCGGATCGTCGTTCTCTACTAGGAGGGTCTGGACTTGGCCTCGAAAGTGAGTCCACAGCATAGGATCTCCGTCAAACCGAATCAACTTCTCGTTGGCTAGTCGGGGAAAAGTCATGAACCCTCCAATTGGTGGGTTGCGTTCTGCATTCAAGGCTCTAATTTCGCTCAACTGTTGTTCAGCTTTGTTGCGTAGAGTCGTGATCAGTTGGCGTTGGTCACCAGGAATATCCTTCTCCAACACTTTCCGAATATCACTCCAGACCTTCACAAGGTCTTTCTCCTTCTCTGCCAGGGCCGGACCTTCCAGATCCTCCATCTTTCGACTCAAACGATCCAAATCCTTTTTAACTCCTTCCCGTAGGGTTGCTTCTCTCTTACGTGGGCGACGATCTAAATCCCCCTTGATGGGTATACTCTAATTCTCACTATATTGAATGTTTGTCGAGAGTTAAATTTTTGTTCCAACAAATCTATGCTTACCCACGGTTCCAAATCTACTTTGGGTGAGAGGAGACACAATAATATTATGAACAGTAACTGAGTCAGTTAGTATCAAACAGAGGAAAATGTCGACACGTGTTAACCACTACAAGTCCACACACTTCCCTCCACACAGTTTCATCCTGCTGACTTGTCGGAGTTTCGGGGAAAATTTTCCAATTCTATCGTCATATCCCAAGAACTTTCTCAAAATGTAAATAATTAAAGATCATCCACTACTAGGATTCGGAAAACTGGGTTTATCCATTCTAACAAATCTAATGAGTGACATAACAAGATTCTACTCACATCAAATTATCCATGTAGTCAGATTTATAGTTGAAAATATTGGGAGGGTTCCCTCGCGGATTGACACAACTCTCTGACGGAGCCCAAATTCTCCTCAGACGTCACCATTTCCTGGCCGAGTCCAGGTAATACTCGCATTCACAGTTCCTGGCCGAGTCCAGGCAATACTCGCATTCACAATTCCTGGCCGAGTCCAGGCAATACTCGCATTCACAATTCCTGGCCGAGTCCAGGCAATACTCGCATTCTCAATTCCTGGCCGAGTCCAGGTAATACTCGCATTTCAATTCCTGGCCGAGTCCAGGCAATACTCGGATTTCCAGATCCTGGCCGAGTCCAGGCAATACTCGGATTTTTACACACGAATCATAAATCAACGTTTTATTCAAAGATGACAAAAACAAGCAAAACAAACACGACCTCCTTCATCCACTCCTTCTCCACTTCTCTCTCTTCTTTTCTTTTTCGCCTAAACTCGTCACTTCTCCTTTCTCATCGGTCAACTTCTCTCCTGCTTTCGTTGCTATCTATAAATAGTCAGTTTAAAGTTAGGTTTTTATAAAGTCACGTTCATTTCATACCAGACTCCCACATATATATGTTTGTTAATTAATTTATATATTTAAATAAAATA
>WURS02077050.1:0-10288 GCA_011762765.2 Rhinocypha anisoptera | reverse complement strand
GGCGCCGGTGAACACCCACCGCTCCTCCTTTTACCCTCTCTCGCGCGCGTCGACGGGGAGCGATCGTCGCCCCTATTTTTCACGTGCATCCCAGCCCGAGTTGTTTGAGATGGCTCAGCGCGAAAGAGAAAGAGAGGAGAGAGAGATAGAGAAAGGAGAGAGAGATGAAAGCCATTCCTAAGTTTACATTTTTACTTCTTTCTTCGGTAGAGATGCCTCGTGAAACGATATTAGGCGAATGCGAAAAAGCGTCCGGAAAAGCGTTTCACGACAAAGCGGTGATAAATTAGTTTTTTTGCGGAATTTTGTAAGATCTCCCTTCGGCCATAGAGAGAGAGAGAGAACCCCTTAAATTTAACCGTTCGGCGTCCATAGATTTAAAGTGGAGAACTTATTCCCGATGACTTTCCGGCTGGCCGAGTTAGTTCGAGGGCATTATTATCCTTCACGGGGCACGTTTTTCACGGACTGCTCTCTCTCTCGGACCTCAGCGCTGTATAATAATTTATAAACTTATAGATAAACGGTCTTAAGGACCCGAGGCATTTCGTAAATATCAAGAGATGGGGAAATCGGTTATGAAGGTGATGGGGGGGAAGGGAATTTCATTTTACAAAATATTTCAGGATTCCGGAATATGTCCTGGGAAACACTGCGTCATCATTTCCTGGAAAGTCAAAGGATATAAATTTCTTGACCCGTGTACATTTTTACATATGACGCGAGGTTGAAGGCCAGCCTTATTATTTAAATTAATTTTAATTATGGTAGGCATGTTTTTGGTAGACACTGAAACCACTGAATAGTGAAGTAGCCCATTCAAATTTACTAATTTCTCATTAGTGTTGCACTTCTAATTTGCGATTTTTTATGCATTTAATAATTACATCCATCAGCTACCATTTCAATCTGACTCAGTGTGTGTTGTTAAAAAAGGTAATTTTTCGCCCGTGAACTCCCTTATCTGTCATTCCTCCTTCTATCTCTGTCCTCAAAATCTCAATGCCTCTCAATTTTGCTACCATCCTGCCTTCTTCGCCTGCCTTCTTTAAATTTTTCCGAAAAAAGAGCAATCTTAATCCGGTGAAATTTTGTCGAATAGCTTCATGATGAATTTTACGCTTTCCATTTCATTCTCCAAAGAAATTCCTTTTCATTTTCTTCTCTCCTCCAATACATTTAGTCCCCCTCATCGTGTCTTATCTTTTTATTCTCTGTCCATTCTCTCGATACTGCTTAATACCCACGTTGTAAAAGCCTATAAGATATATTCATTTTCTCATCAAAATGTATTGGTAAGTACATAATTTTATTCATCGCGTAGTTCTTCTCTTCATTTAAGAGAACTCTTCATCTAAAAAAAGAGTTTCCTTGTGGAGTACTTCGGGTTTTCTTTCATTAACTTTAACTGGTAACTGGTAGGCTAATTTGTAGCCCAGTTGAAATCTTGAAAGATTGTTTTAAATTAATTTTCGCTTACCTTCTGTTGAACTTGTAATTAATGTGAAAGAGCCGGGAAAAAACCGGTGGAAATGATCTTTATAAGTGAAGGTGATTGACTAAAAATCATGTTTACGTGGGTAAAATTCTTTGGGCGTCCCATGGTCTAGCTCCTGAATTAACTACCTTTGTTGCTTATGTAGGGTCTGAAGTTCCCCCTTATGTAATTTTTTTCGTAATGCTACAAGTCTGATGCGTAAAACATTACATTATAATCCGGCAGCAGCAGAAATGGCTAAGAACCCAGAAACGACTCAGGAGTTGGGCATAAAAATATAGCTGAAAATATTTTTTTACAGGTAAAGTAGTTTATGGTAATACTAAAAAATCTCGTCAGTTACCCCATGATTATTTTCGTGAAGAACTAAAAAATAATGTGTTTGTTGTCATCGAAAAGAAATTATTGAAGTACACATTTTATTGCTAAAAATAAATGTAGTAGGAAAAAGTAGATGGTTTACGAAAAATATATTAATAAATTATTTGTTAGTTGTCATTTATTTTATTATTTTTTAAATAATACATTATTTATCTTGTTGGCCTTGTTCTTGTCAGACCTTGTTGAATGCTTTACAGGACCAGTGTAAGAGGTTTGGGATGATAAGGAACGATAAGGAAACGAAAGTACTGAGGTTTCCGAGGTGTAGGGTGAATAACAAGCTAGAAGGGAATAAATTAGAAAGGGTAGAAAATTTCAATTATTTGGGAAGCATCAAAGAGAAAAATGGACGAAGTGTCAGGAATATAAGACGAAGAATTGCATTAGCAAAAGAGACCTATGCGAAAATTAAAGAGTTAATGAGAGGGATGGTAATAAATATTTGAAGAGAAGATTAGTAAAAAACCTAATATGGAGGATAGCACTATATGGATTCAAAACCTGGTCCATGAGGAAGGATGATGAGCATTGACTGGAGACTTTTGATGTGTGGGTTTGGAGACGGATGGAGAAGGTTAAGTGGACAGATAGGAAACGAATAAAGAAGTTTATAGAATGGTAGGGGAAGAGAGGCGTTTGCTGAGAGAGTCCAAAAAGACAGGAAAGATGGATGAAAGGGTTACTCAAAGGAAATGGATTGTTGAAGGTTGTAATAGAGGGTAGAAGTTGGGTTAGCGGGGTAGGCGTGGGAAGAGAATAGGGATTTTGGACAGATTGATAAGGGGTAGGAAGTATGCAGATTTGAAGAGGGATTATAGTTAGATGTTATGCTGTCATCCTAGGCTAATGCTCATCAATAACCTATCTTAACCGGTAGATTATCCTTCGTTCATTCATTCAGTTCTTCTCAAAACTCCCTTGTATTGGATCATTCTGCAAAAAGCAGAAGCAACTTGACAATTTGCTGCAGCATATTTTTAGGTGGTTTTTAGCTATATCTTTTAGATATTCTTCCTAGTTTCCGAATAACTTCCTCCTTATTTTACTTCCACCAGAGAAGTGAAAAATCATTATCTATTTCTGTATGTCAACTCACTCAACAAGTATGGCTCTGAAAGGGTCAGCTATCAAAGAGGGCATCTTCCCTTTGTGACGTCTTCCACAACCCTTTTTTTACCGTGTGCTGAAGAAATTTTTTTACAAACTTCATTATTTCCATTTTTATTTTATTTAGGATATCACTATGGCCATATGTTCCTATGACGCTATTCACCCGTCCAGACCCCTCCCTTATTTCATAGCAGTTTTCATTTTAGGGAAACCTACTTTCAATGGCAAGACTCAAAATGCTCTATGTACAAAATTCCATCTTAATCATGACAGATTCCTCGAAGGAGGGGTACAGGGAGTGTCAGAAAACGATTGTTTAAATATGCAATTGTTAATGTATGCATCGCGATCTTGTGCACAAAGTCAGCCGATATCTTCATCGCCTTCCCGCTACCACTGAATTCTCCACTTCGAAACTCTTCTTCCACTTTATTATATTAGTATTATAGTTGTAGTAGATAACTGAACCAGAGGAGAACAAAAAAGCCATCAAATAGAAAGGAGATATTTGGAGAGATATTGGGGTGTTTTCTGTGAAAAAAAACGCAGTAGTAGTTACGGGAGAATGAAAATACCGAGATAAAAATCTTAAACTGAGGCGAGAGAGTAATACGATAAATGAGGCATAGTGGGAAGATCGGGTCAAGAGCATGGTCAAGTTTCAGAGGTGGGTGCACTGTATAAGAAAGTTAAATTCTTGTTAGGATTTAAGATTATTCATTTTTTCTTCTTATCTTCTATTAGAAAACGATAAACAGTATGTAATACAATGCTCCTACTTTAAATATACATCATTATATTACCTCAAATTTGTCTGTTATTTATCCATAGATAAACTTATATCTTCGTAGTGGCCCCCCTAGTTAACATTAAATTTGTTTTTCATTATATACTAGAGATGGGCGATTACTATTCTATTCACTCGGAAATCGATTATTTTAACACGACTCCCGATTATTTGACTCTATTATTGTGATCCGATTCTGAATTGATTCTTTTACTTTCCCATTCAATTCAGTTAATATTTCGAATATGTTCCGATTCCAATTCAATTACGATTCTGATTCAAATACGATTCTTGTTCATATTTTGCGATTCGATTCGCAACTATTTTTATTAATATTGAAGGAGCTGCAACTATTACAGGATTCGATTACGATTCGAATACGATTACGATTCGATTTCTATTTGGTCTTAAACTGAAAATCAGACGATTCGAAACGATTCATGTTCAAAATTTGGCCGCCTGGTGTCAATAGGTATTCAATTCGCTCGATTCCTGTTCATATTTTGGACACCAGGTGTCTAGGACCATCTAAGACTGTGGCTTTACCACCACACAAGCTGCGTGAAACAGCTGTTTCATGAAGAATCAGCTATAAATGCACGAGTGTCACTGCTGATACGAAGACATGGAAGAAAAGAAGTAAAGTAACTCGTAGCAATATTGTACTCATTTTAAAACTTACTCCTAAATTGATATTTTCACTAGTTGAAACATATTTTAGAGGCTCGTCTGAGCCTAATCCATCTACCCTTCCATTCCCATCCTTTAGTACCCTTTCTCCCGGTCTGAGGAGCATGTTAGTGCTGACCATACTTGAAACAACGCCTTGAACACCCTTGCGAAAGCTAACGAGATATATATCGATGCATGTATATGCATATGTTGATCGACATTGAAGGAAACATGTTTTATAGTCGTTCAGGATAACGTTAATGTTCTCATACAGTTATTATATAATTTATCACGTCTCTTGAAACGTAGGGGAATAAAGGCAACATTGCATCACTTGATCTTTCAATGCCAATTGCTTCATGGCGGATCAATTCATTCCAGTTTTTTATCAAATGATTTCCATACGATTCACATAATGCGGTTCGAATCGATTTATAAGATCCGATTTTCTGAACGAATAAATTCACCCAATACGATTCGATTTCGTAGATTCGATTCAATCCTGGAAATCGCCCATCTCTAGAACATGCTAGTATATCCATTTCATTTTCGAGTAAAATCAAAATTCAATATATGCTTACCCCGTCGAGTTCAGACTAAATGGATATATGTACATAAAAAATCTGATAATTTAGGCACATTTATGGACGTATCGAGGAATTCTATCACTTTGAGGAGATGAAATAAAAGTTTGAAAATTCACAACGAACTGTTTATATCGACTAGTTTCACTATAGTAATATCATCGTTGGAAGTGACCACGGAATAACAATCAATACACCCGATGGGGATATTCATATAGTGAAACTAACCGAAATAAACTATTCCCTGTGAATTTGGAAAGTTTTATTCCATCTCCTTAATCTGATAATTGTATATATCTGTTAAGTGGTTAAGTAAATCCTCCCCTGGCATTAAGCTCTCGCTTATCCCGGGGGGCCGTTGCTGTGACTAGGAACCGGTCGTGCTATACAACCCCTAGTATGCAAACCGGTTTCCCGCTCAGCTACCGCCTTATCCTTCTGGAATGACGGAATTCCCTTCATTTACATCATTGTATAAAGTCATTTTTACGAAAACTCGTAGATTCAGTTTTTGAAAGGATGTGATGAAATAATAATTATAATATTCATCGTGCAAGACAGTAATTATATATTTTTCACTCATTATCCTTTTTCAAATCTGTTTTGAAATTTTATACAATATGGCTTCTGAATAAAATGGAGGAAAATTACCCTAGAAAGGAAACGAGAAAAAAGAGTAGGCATATTGAGTAAGAGGACAGGATAGTTTCCTTACAAAGCTATGAATCAAATAAAGATAATTCGAAATAATAGAAAGTACTAATCGAGAAAGTGAAAGGTGGGAGTGTGAAGAATGAAGACAGGATACGAAGAAGAATGACCAAAGGTTTTAATGGCAGTGAATGAAAATTGGCTTATTTTCGATGTTTCGAACTGCATGAATAAAGAACAAAATCCATTTGAAAAATCCTTTACGAATTTCATAATTTTCCTGATTGTCCTACTGTACTCCATTTCTACATTATTCCCCCTTAAATAGCCTTCGTTTCCTCTAATTGATGATGAACCTATATATTCTCTCCGATTCTATTCACTCAGATCTTTCACTCATTCAGTTCATTATTCACTCAGTCCCTTTCATTGTATTTCCGCAGGCCATTGCAATCACTAGTAACTACCAAATGGTTTAACCTGGGTCTATGTTTGCACGAATTATCATATTGATCAGTTTGGATACATAAATTATGTGGCAGTTATAAAATAACTATTTATTTATTCTTGTGTTAACATTGGAAACAAGAATTAATTGAATACTTCTGTTCGGAGGAACCCATTTTCACTAGTTAGATAAGTTAAATATCCAGGGTAGTTTATTGTTGGATGATTCAATGGATGTGAAAATGGGGAAAATTTAGCAACCCTTTTAAATCATACATTGAATACTTTCATTACTCTCTACTACCTTTGGTGTAAAATATTCGGTTTGGAGTCCGAACTACAAGCTTGGAGATAATAGTTAGGATAGATAGTGTATTTATCTTTCATGATTAAAAATTTTTTAATGTTGTTTGATTATGTTTCCGCGTGACATGTATTTTTCATTGAATTTTTTGTATGTAAGCAGTTTCTCTACATGTGCATTATATCTAATATATCGTTTGCAGGGTTTAAATGTTCGTTGTATATTAGATGACAGCTGATTAACTTTTCCAGTTGCGAGTTGGCACAATTACCCGAGCATAAGTTGACACCCCATTGCACTGATTTATCACAATATTAAAGTGTGCGTTACATTTTAATGCCCACCTAACCGGGACACGAAAAAAGTTTCTATGAAAGACGTTTTGAAATGGATGACTTCTGGGAGTGCGTAGGTTCATATATACACCGCAAACGTCAGAGACATACCTATGTAAATACGTGGAAGTGAAAGGAAAACGTTTGACAAGAATTTATTTTTTTGTTTACAATTGGATATTATTGAGACTTTGGCCCTGCGCTTTCGGCAAACATTACTTCTACCGCTGATGAGCGTTCCAGCAAACATCCTCTGCCCGATCGTTCTCCGCCGAACGGTTATTACATTTACTATTACACTACTAAGGTCCAAGAGATGAGTGACATACTTCATTAATTATTTCAGAGGAAGTTTTGTTTTAAATTATCCTGAAACAATTTTATTTTTCCATCAATCGGCGGAAGTATGCTGGATTGGAGTCTAATGCATGAGAACGTATGAACAAATTTTGGAGGAAAAACTTTTATGTAGAATTCGGAACGAGTAGTTACGTTCGTATTAACGAAATAACTTCACTTGAAAAATCAAAGTGTTGCAGTACTTTATGCTAAAAATTTCAAGTGTGCTTTCCCTTTCCAATCGTTGTATCGAAATCTTTCGAGAGTATCTTACTCGGTTTTACAGGAGTGAGAGGTTGCAGCTTATCGATGCTCCGCTAAGTTTCAACGAAGTAGACTTCGGTATGCTGCGGTGTATCGAAGTGTTCGGTCCCTACGACGTCATTGGAGCTACTTCCCAGCGTTCCCACTTCCCCTTCGCGTTTTCCCGCTGCTTATTTTTTTCACTCTTCAATTAATTTTACAATACGTTCTCATATTTCATTTCTCAAATACATTCTCAAATGCATTTTCATATTTCAGCTGATCGACTTCAGATACATAATTCAGATGATACATTTATTCAATTAAGACAATAAAAATGTTTTAGGAAACTACTCAACTGGCCAGTGTAAGGAAGAAGGATCCCACATTTCGCCCTCTCCCCTCCTCGATGCCCCCAAACCTCTTACCATTTACTCCCAAACCAAGATAAATTTACTCATATCCTCCTTACTTCCTCACACCCCACCACCTGCCCCATCATCCTCCAGAGAGACGAGTGACCACATCACTTGACTCATCCCCCCCACTCCCTGTCCCCTCCTTATCTCCCACTTTCCCCTCTCCCTCTCCAATAGCACGCTGCCGAAATAAGAACCCTCCCCCCCCTAAACACCACATCCGAATCACTATAAATATGCTGTCCCTTTCTGTAACATTGTTCCTGATGTTAGATGACCTTTTGAGAAAATGGAAGATAGAGCGCATAGCCCCGAGCATATGTAGTGACATTTCTATTTTCGGATTACCAGGTTGTTATACAAGATAGAGAGGATAAACTTCAACTAGGAGTATATAAACTGCAACAACTGAGAAAAACCTACAACCTGAAAATCTCGATAGTAAAAAAAATAATGGCAATCAAATGATAGATACATATTTGAATAAATATTGTTCTCGAAAATCATATAGTATACCAGGCATCATATTTCCTAAATTTAGGATGTGATTTAACCTACGAAGGAGAAAATGGTATCTCAATAAAACTAACTACCTACAGAAGTTATGCGGAACAATGGGAATATTCTTAAAATGTAAAACCAGAAAAAAAAAACAAAAATAAAATTTTATATAATAATGCAATTTTCCACTATACTATCTTGATGCTAGGCAACGAAACAAAATCAAATAAAAAATTTTACTAAAAAATCCCTCAGTGAGTAAAACTGATGTCAAGATAATTAACGATTAGTTTTTAAGAGAATATTAGAAAATGATAATCATTACCAGATCCCCGTATTATTGTATTCTCCATGAAATCGCTTTTCTTATAGCGGCACTGGTTTTTACTTGGTAAGCACCGGAGTTCAATTTAATATTTTACTTAACTTTGCTGATTAAAATTGAATCAGTTCATCAGGTTCCGACTTTACATAGCTTGCAAGATATGCTGGGGACTGACACCGATATGGTACGACAATACCAGCCTTAATATTATAATAATGTTTCTCTACTTTCATAGTTTTAAGCTTAATATCGGTGTGATACATGGAGATAGAGCAAAAATGAAACGGAGGAACCAGACGTGAAGTCCTTATACCAGGGTAAGCGGGAAAGTTTCATTTTCTGATTTCTCAGTAGTTTTCGAGAAATATTTCCTGTCGCATTAAAATTGCTCAATTGCGGTTTAGGCAGTGGTTTTCAGAGTTCATGCTGAGATGAAAATCTGGAAGACATAGTCGAAAATTGCTTAAATCGTCGAATGCACTACTAACTGGACTAGGGAAACTTTTTATTTCCTTAAAAAATTTTCAAATCTTTTTCTTATAATACGATTGGTTGCCAAAGAAGCATACAAACATTTTTTATAATAATCAGAAATCATATTTTCTGGAAACCCTTAAGCTAATTCATGCAGTACATTGAAAAGAAGTATACTTTTGTACCGACTATCAGAACTAAGCTATTATAGGGGACGCACTCAAGACATGTTACAGAAAAACCAGATGTTGTTCCCGAATATCGATAAATTCCACCTTAAATCGACAATCCAAATCGTGAAATAATGATGCAATCCTTTAGGAGAGCATGAGATGGGCCTCGGTAGTTAAAAAGCAATTCCTTCCAAAAAGACTCGCAGGAATCACGTTAGTGACACTTTTGTAGTCGTCATGGAACGCCTGTTTAAATAAAATTTCACGAACATCTACTACCAAAAACAGAATACTTGAAACAACTTCAAGAAACCAGTTTCGCATTTTACTCTCATCAAAACAGAGGTCAACCGATCACCATGTATGTCGATAAAAACTCAGCAGCCTGAGACTTTTGAATCCCTCAGTAAAATGCACCACAATTTTTTTTAAATTAGTACAAGCAATTTTGTATGCGCGTCATTTTTTAATATTCTGGAAATTTTCCGATTCCATTGCATTCTTGAAAGTTTAAAAAAAAGTGGTCGAGGAAATTGACAAAGAGAGAGGGATAACATTGAAGAGCAGGGTGATGGCGTGAAATCTATGGAATTATGGAAGGAGAAGTAGCAGGCCGGCCATTTTGGACAACTCGGATTTGAAGAGACAGACATCTCTGGATGCTCCGTTGTCACTCAATCCATACCTTGATCCATTCACATACGAGGAGGGCTTAGGAATGGGGCTGTCTCCGTTGATCAAAGGGTCGAAAAGGTACATTATACATCACCATAATGTCATTGTCTTGATCTGGTAGTCACGGGAGAAGTTTGGCATAGCAATTTCCAGCAATAGCTTCTTGCTATTCCATAATATCTTTATCCATTTTACTTCCATGGCGATGCCTTTCATTTCCTTTTCATAATTTACCCTCTGACTTTTTCTACTATTCCTTGCTTCATGTTATTTTTAACTTAGCCTTGACTAAGCCATCATGACTCATAATGTTACAAGTTACATATTCTTTCTTCTTGGGTGCTTCTGTCCTCGGACAGGTTTCAATTGT
>WURS02077040.1:0-10289 GCA_011762765.2 Rhinocypha anisoptera | reverse complement strand
TACGGGCCCACAATTACATGAAGTTTTTCTTGAAAATGGTCTGTGTCAAATACAGGTCATGGGAACTTCGTTCCCTTTTCCCCCTTCGAGTTCCCTAACGAACGACGCGGTTAAGTTCTATTTCTAAATTATTTCACTTTAGTATCATTCCTTAAAACCCAACCACGAAACGTTCATTCATCATCTACAGACTGCCAAAAGCGTGAATGCGGAAACATTCCTCCCATCTCTTTTCTCCACCTCTCTCTCTCTATCCTTGATCATGCGTAGTCCAGAAAAATTGTTGTATGATGCTGCTGTGTGTAATCTGTTGAGTATTCAATATTTATTTTCTTTCCCTCTTTGTCCAATTTAAAAGGCTCTGTTCTGTTTTGGGCCAAGTTATTGACTCTGTGATGTTTAATAAATCATTAAGGTTTATTTCATGAAGATATTTAAATAAGAAGATGAAATTGACAATATTTATGGTACCAGAAGACAGTTGATGCGTTTGCCTCCATATACTGTGATGTGATGTAATTGTGTTTCATGGTGTTAAATGTTTATTTACATATCTTTGTTTTCTGGGAAGACAATGATTATCAGAACCCTATTCCTCAATATCTTTCCCAATTTTCAGGGTGCCATGTGTTTATTTAAATTCGCTTATCTTTACTGTCACGTAAGACGATGTTCCTCAAAACTCTACCCCCAATCACTTTGAATGCCTGTTAGAGACAATCCATTCGCTACTTAATTTCATATAAAAATAGCATATCAAATTAAGACGCTCACACGGCTGAACCGATTAATTAAAATCGGGTTCAGCGCCACGCTAGTCATTAATCTGTGATTTGAGTATGTGGTGTATCTGAAATTTGAGAATGTGGCATTCCTGTCGGCTCACATTACCCAGGTAGGTACGAATTGTCCAAAATAATAAAATTCACGCTATTTCAGTGACCTTCGCGGGATCATGGTATTAACATACGAATGCCGGCGAGATATTCAGAAGATCCGTCGGCTAATAGTTATCCTTTGAACTCATGTTGACGTAGTTTTGATGATAGTGTGTCAGTTCTGTATTAGGGATTTTTGTCACTCCCTGTATTGTCACTGCCAATATTGATGCGACCTTCTTGTAGCTCGTAACAGCCGGGTGGAAGAATGATCGCCACTGGACATTCTGGCGATAGTGCAACCGTTACAAAGGCGAAACAAAATTCCGGAATGGATAAGAAATCCTGTCCACTGGTAAATGCCTCACTTGGAACCTTACTGACAACTCTTATCTCCTCGGACCACGGCAGCGGAAACCCTAAGTCGCAATCACCATGCCTCCAGAGGGAAAATTTAATCTCTTCCTTACTTATTGTAGCGCTTCAAATGTCACTTTTCAAGAGGAGCCTACGGTTGTTGACCGGAATAATCTATGCCTAAAAAAGATTCTGTGTCTTCTAAGACCTCGCTTTCGTGTCTTATAAATGTTTCGTTATTTCACTTTTCTCCTCTACTCCCTTGTGTATGTACTAATCAGTAAAATGTGGAAAAAGTTCCGATGGAAATGTCTTGAGTCGCATCATTCTCATTTTATGGGTTCGTGTAATACTTATATTCCTATGACCAGAGCGGAAGTTTTGAGGGTAGTAATGGATATTTTACATTTCTTGGTAGCAAATTGTGGACTGAATAATTTCCTTAGCAAAGAAGAAGCAATAAACCATGTTTTTCTAAACAAAAAGAAACACAAGGAAGAACCGAGAAGTTTACAATAAAATACAAAAGAGTATTTTAGTGTGAACACGCGTTGTTCATCTTCGGAATCATTTGTTTGCGTATTGTTTATATTTTGCTTCGGCTTCGACGATACTAACTGTTAAAGCTGCGCACAAACTACATATGAATCAACCCCTGAGAATGCTATTCCCTGTCACCCTATATGAAAAGCATTATAACGTAACTAGTTTTGGTGACTCAGGTAAAGATTTAAAAAATAGTTACCAAACCACATTTTACGTAACTTCATTTAAATCGCCTGCAGAATCATGACCGTCATTAACTCGTAGATGTCATTTTGCTTAAAGTTAAAGAGTTTATAAAACAGGCATTTCAGAGCGTTTTATGGATCTCGATTGTTTCTTCACTAAAATCAGGTATCAATGGTTTTAATTCCTCAAGTCACTCTGCTTTATTGTATTCTCCAATGACACGTAAGGGCATGCTTTGGTAAATTTATATTCTTTCGAATTCTACTTCGGAATGGAATACGAGGAAATATGGAATGCCTCGTAAATGGCTCCCATTCTTCCCCTTGCTCTCATCCGCTACCTAACAATGAAGTTCCTATTCTGCCTTCTTTGTTTTAGCAGAAGGTCGCCGTTAAAAATTCTGAGTGTTGCTCAATAATTTTCGCGGATATTTAATCGTCTCAAGTGCGTCGCTACGATGATGAGAGAAGAGAGTGTATCAGGAAAATATTTATTTTCAGGAGGGAGAGGAGCCCTATTCTTATTCGCGCTGAAATCGGCAGACACGAAATGATACACGGTAATCATTATTCTATTATTCAACTATTTTTTCCGGATGACTTCATAACTGTAAAAACGATACACTTGAAGATAGAAAATACGACATATTGATCTGCTGAAATTCTGCAAGGTATCTTTATGAGAAACTATTCCTTTTGGTATGTTTTTTTTTATTCGACCTGTTGTCATATAAGTTCAAATAGTTATCCTCACAAGTTCACAAAAAAGAATTTTATTCGACCTAAAACAACAAAATTGTTTTCATTCCTTGTCGCTCATATGCATAAATTACAACGCCTTAATGTTTAGTATCAGTAAGACAGAGTTAGTGCATAAATAATGCGTGTACAATCTTTGCGTAATCGGTTTTTTAGTCAAATGACAACAGTTTGTCAGTAGCTTAGTTGGCATAATCAGAACAAGGTTTGTCATTTTTAATCAAACTTTTGTCATTTTCAATAGCAATCGCGGAAGAAAAATCCGATTATGCAGAGGTCATCACCGCGGAAAACCAACCAACCATTACGCATTTATAACTAACTCTATCTTACTGACTCTAAACATTAAGACGTTGTATTTTATGCACGTGAGTGACAAGGAATTAAAACAATAATATAGTGACTTTTCTATTGTCACAACTCATAATGGTAAACATTGTTGCTGTCCCGCTAATTCTTTTCTTGATGGCATTGATTACTTCCCCACCAGTAGCCAACTCTGAAGAAAAGGAAAAACTTATAAAACAATATTATGTGTGGACGATAGTAAAAATACTTCCAGAAAGAATTCCCCTCTTTACAAAAAAATACCAGATAACCGACCAGTTCCACCCGCGATACATCAGTCTTTATTTTATATCAAACTAAAGCAACCTGTCACCCCAATTCGAAAATTACACATGATAATAAAACAATTACTAAATATACAGTTCGACTATTTCGCAGGTCTATGGAAAGTACTGTGAAAGATATTCACCATTAATTGTCATTCGGTAAATCCACAAGAGAAGGAATGAAATAGTTAGCCCCTAAAATTTCCATTTCTCTAGCGCAATGACTCTGTTTACTTACATATTCCAACAATTTTCCCTACCACACACTCCAGCGGTGAATTGCCATGTAGAAGTGGAAGTGAGCACATTTCGCTTAACCCCCCCACGCTCTCTGAATAACACTTGTATTTAGAATATGTTAAAACCTAATACAAAGAGGTTATTTCAAGATAAAATATTAAAACAGGGTTGTGAAACGAATATTACCATTTCATTACAGATATACCAAAAATACCAGATGCACCATGTACGCAAGAATGTCGCGCGTATTAGCACTCTTATGAAAAGCATTGAATTAGACGTGGCGAAGAAAATTAAATATGATATATGTTGCACATTGATAACTAAATTATAGCAAAGACAAATATTAACATTGGAAGTCAGGATAAAACTGTAAATAATGGTAAAATAAAGAGGTACAAATTATAATTCAAGTAGTGGCTTCACGAAACTTATAAAATCACTTATTAATCCCTCGTTAAATGGAAAAGAGAAGGCATACCTATGGCGCTTAGTGTCAGCAAAAAACAGGAGAGATGGAGCAGTAGGGTCTTCATTGTGTAAATGATGAAGGGTTGAGCAAGGTTGAAGATCTGTTGTTTCTCTCTTTCAGGTCGCCTTTGGAAATCTAGCGCTGTGGGCGTGAGACTGTTGCGGCCACGAGAGTTGCTTGAAGACTGCTTGTCTGGGGAACTCGAACTCTATCGGGCCATTGGGGAAACTACAAGCGGTCATTACAAAGGTTCAACGCCAATGCAGTAAGTATCATTCTTTAAAAATAAAATATGCTTCCATTGAAACGATGAAGGTATTTTAGACAAATATTACAAAAATTGTTTATCAAGCATGGCGTTTTAAACGTGTTTCCGTTGATATTTTTTTCGCGCCATATTCAAATTTCCTTTCTCATTAAATATTTTTAAACGGCATGATTTATAAAACCTAAAGAAATATAGCAAACAAAAGAAGGCATATCTAATAAAGCGGAATTATCATATCAATGTCTTCCAATGACCATGTAAATATAATTCCGATAATTGAGATCATTGTTGATAAGTTTACCTATTCAGTCAGATTTTTAATATTTTTTTATTATGCTGAAAATAAAACTTCTCTTCCATCCTTCAAAAAGTACAAAACTTATTATTGTTATATTTTGATTTGGTCCAGGCTGATCCATACCACTTGTAGAAACTCTGGTGTTGGACCATATTTTCCATGGAATAATCAGAATAATAATACATGTTACATAATATTTTCATTAAACAAATGTCATCTATTTCATATGATACACAAACAAACTTAATTAAGTGCATGGTAACAGTATAGGCATGAAATATAAGCAACAGAGAACATTTTTCAAATCGTTATGAAATTCTAAATAAAAATCCAGTAATAAAAATGGAGCTTTTGATTTTGTCTGCATTTTTTGTTTTTTCATTTTTTACTATTGCTTTGTTTTTTCATTTATTTCTATTGCTTTAGATTTTCCCAAAAATAAAAATACAAAATTGTGTTAAGTTTAACCCTTCCAGTGCTATGAACACACACATTCATTTTGTCATATCAGTGCCTATTCCACTAATCATGCATATAGGCAGGTGGCTATGGTGGTGTCCTCATAGCTATGGATGCATATACATGTATAACAAAGTACAGAAGAATTTAAAGCTCTAAAATATGCACTGGGGGTATTTTAATGCCTCACATTGCTGCAATTAGCGTGATGCTCTATATGAGGAAATTCTTAGCACTAAAAGTGTAACAGTGAACGCGCACTGAGCACATGCCAAAGATGAGGCAAACAGTGTTTACGGGATTTAATGTTAAATCCTTATTTTAGCATTTGAAGGCATAAGTTCATCATGTCACAAACCAGCAAACTAGATGAGTTGTTGGGAATATATACAAATTTTCATACAGACTGAAATAATATTTAATCTTTAAAATATTTCCTTCAGATAACTTTCACAGAATCTCAGAGTACCATTGTTGCATTGTATATCTGTTAGAATTCCTTATATCGTTTATTAAAGAGAAGTATTAATTTTGATAATTATGTGTATAGTGTGTGGATAATCTCTTGAAAGTCATTGAAAACTCAAAACGAATAAATTCATTTGATGATCATCTAAATGTAAATGAGAGAAGAAAAACTATACAACAGGTTTTTGTTAACTTTTGCAATGATGTTCTGGCATGCTTATTTCACATTAGACACTTCAATGTTATAACTTGTATAAACTTCTTGTTATTTTTTAATTTGCTTTGCTGTATCACGCAAGATTATTGTCTTGAATCATTCTTCACAGATAACCTGTGAATGGTCAAGTCTGCTGAGCATCATTAACTAAAAAACTAAGCTACATGATTTTCTGGACTCCACTAGTTCAAGAGAAGCTGCATTTGGCAGAGGAAAATGATCAGTTCTAGCTGGAAAGTACGAATTCCATACTACATACTGCTGTAGAAAGGTTAGTTCTCCTTACAAAAACCAAATTGAGCTTCATGTTGATTGCTGTTGGGTGATTGTAACCAAGTTCAAGCTTATTGACAATTTAATATTTGTTTTTGTGAGAGTTTTAACAAGTAATCATTTCAGGATAGGGTGACTATAAAACTATGGTTCTATTTTATAAAACATAAAGACAGTTAACTTTTTTATTTTCAAAATATGTCTTCTACATATAAGCTATGGTTTTACTGAATAGTAAATATCCTGTGTATATTATAACTGCACCATTCTACTCATTAAAACTATATTGGAATATCACAGGGAGTGGTGCATGGGATGGTTTAAAAATTAGGCAGCAGGTGAAGATATTGTAAGGATACTATAATAATTGTTGATGGTTATAATTAAAAGACTTGTTTTGTTAATATTTGTCATGCAGTGGCAAAAAAATAAAACTAAAAATTTTGTAAATGTGGTTATAATAGAATAATGCAAAGTGGACAACTATAGGAATATAGCTTCCACTCAGATGTGCAACATCCTTACTGTTAAGCTGGCCGGATTAGCCTGAGGTTAGCATGCTTGCCGGGTAACCCATAGCTCCCAGGTATGAGTCCTGCCCAGGGCATGGGTGTTGTGTTTGTCCAGATGGGTTTTTTCTATGATTTGAAGAGGACCTAAATGGCCAAGAAGGTCATCAATGCTATAAACAAAAATACTACTACTACCCTACTGTCGAGAAAATATCCAAACTCTGATGCAATGGGTTTCTCCTGCATGAGAGTATAGTGTTAATGTATATTCAGGACAACCTGATTGTGCAGATGAAGATTATTCTCAGTTATTTGCCTGATCATTCCTAGACTGATTTCAGCCATTTCCCTCAAAATTTGTATTCCATCTTCAACTTGAAAATGTAATTAAATGAGGCACAAACTTTATAAGTCCACATAAATATATATTCTACATGACCCATCGTTGAAAGAGCCCTCACTCCTCTCCTCTCTGTCCAGCCCAATTACAAAGTTTACAATTGTACACATTACAAAGTACTGGTCCAATACTTGCTCACCCAACCTCCCTGTACCTAATTACTCCCGCAAACCACTCCCCCCAACCACCTTCACCCCTTTCCCAAGGACTATATATACTGTGGATATTTTCTGTTAAATTACCAGATGATGATGCATTGCAATGAAACCTGGGTGTGTAAAAAATATATTTATGTGGAATTACAAAGTTTATGTCTCATTTAATTATGAAGCAGTTCTACCAAATCACGCCAGAAACTATCTCCTATTGAAAATGTAAGCAATTATAGCCATTATTGACATAATTACAATAATTATACAGGCCTCACAACAAACCTTTTGAGATTAATATACTATTTCCAATTATTCTGTATTTTGAAAAATTGTGAAAATCATACATTAGTTACTGAGGTTAAATACTTACCTTTTCTAAAACAAGAATTCTTCCTCTTTTACAACTTCTTTCCATCCCCCTCTCCCTTCCTTAATGTTCTCTACATGATTTTTGGTGTAAATCTGGGACCACAAAGTCAAAGCAAAATATGAAAATTATAATAACAGTGGTTTTAAAACTAATTAACCCATTGCATGGATCTCAGTATGTGGTACTTCACAGGCGGCAGGTGAATATTCTTATTTCCTTATTATTATCTTCAGATATACTAGTTTCTTTGGCAAGGTTTTTGGCACAGTGATAATCTGAAAAATCATGGAGAGATTAATTTCTTAGGGCACTTCACTAAAATTGTTAGAATCGATGGTAAAGTTAAGTTTCAACATTGAAATTGGTCAGAAAAATATAAAAAATTCATTTCCAGAGTTTGTTTAAAGACCACAGGATTAAGGTTTTTGGCAGAAGCTCTGGAATAACATATAGTTGACCATGACTCATGCTGTGTGGGGTTTGCAAAAGGGTTTGATGGTTGTGTTTCCCCAAACCACATCCCAAAAGAAGGGTTTGGACACCCTCTGAGATGGGTCTCAAAAGGATAAACCTTCATATCTGGATGCTAAATTGCTTCAAAAGAGTTTAGCTCACAGGTCTAGGGAATTTCTTTAAAAAATCAGCACATGGTGAGCATTTATCCATAAATTTTGCAGAAGGGAAAGGGTTGATCTTAAGCCATTGAAATGGATGACATATCACTTTTGTCATGAACAGACATGTTTAATTACTATTGCTTTATGGCCTTTTAGAATTAAAAAATTACAGTTATTCTGCCCCTAAGTGATTATAGAAAATGTGCATATCAACTGTTGGAAAGATAAAACTTCTTTCAGATATCTCTTATGACACCATTAGGTTGTCAATTTTCTCATATTGTTGTGGTGATGCAATGTTTCATCCTTCATCAATCAACAAGCTATTGTAAGTAATTGTGGTTGCAATCTAATTGATATGTATTTCTACCATGGGCACATATTATAACGGGTAAGAATCTCTACAGTGAAGATTGTGCCTGATACTTGCTGTGCATCTTACAGATTTGCATTTCAAAAGTTCTTTATACATTCCTCATTCATCCAATACATACAAGGACTATTCAGAAAGTAAGGTCCGATTTATTATAAAAACTTTATCATTACAGATTTTTTTCAAAAAGTTTTTTATCTAATTCCTTACATCTTTTTCTATTTTTCTGAGTAGTTTCCATTTTGGTTTAAGCCTTTGTCATAATGTTCTACAAGCTTTTCTATGGTGAAATGATAGAAGTCTGAGGCCTGTGAGGATAACCAGATTTAATTGCTTCTTTCACCTTGTCATCAAAAGAATGGCTTTTGCTCCTCTTGATTTTTTGGACCAATATCATTAGGAAGGTGGTCAGCTTTTAGAGAACATTGGAGACAAGACGTGGGTTCCTCACATGGCCCCAGAGTCTAAACGTCAGTCAATGGAGTAGAGCATTGTCATGTAGCAACAAAACTCCAGACATCAGAAGGCCACGTTGCTTATTCTGTATTGCACATCGAAGTTTAGTCAGGGTAGCACAGCAAGTGGCTGTATTTATTGTTGTTTATGTCCCTTGCTGCATAAACTCAACCAACAAGATTCCATGTCTATCCCAAAAAATGGTTGTCATAACCTTGTATGTTGAGATTGTCTGCTTGGCCTTGAATTTTAGGTGATGACATGTGATGCAATTCCATTGACTGATGTTTAGACTCTGGGGTCACATGAGAAACCCACATCTCGTCCCCTGTAGCAATGTTCTCTAAAAGCTGACCAACTCCCTTACGACATTGGTCCAAAAAATCAAGAGCACAAGCCATTCTTTTGATGAAGAGGTGAAAGAAGCATTTGAACACTGGTTATCCTCACAGACTGCAGACTTCTATGATTTCACCACAGAAAATCTTGTAGAACATTATGACAAATGTTTAAACCAAAATGGAAACTACACAGAAAAATAGAGAAAGATGTAAGGAATTAAAAATAAAATTCTTTTTTTAAATCTGTAATGATTAAGTTTTTATAAGAAATCAGACCTTACATTCTGAATAACCCTTGTACATTGAGAATCATAGCATCCCTGGTTAATCCAGGTGCCTCTTGAGAGTGGGCTTCAGCAATGTAATTGGTTTTACAATCTGATTTTGTTCAGCCCTTGGCAGTACAATTGAATTTATTGAATGCATTTTGGGTGAGTAGCCTTGTCATTCTCATGGGGTGCAAGGTAAATTCGAGGAAAAACTCTCACAGGCTGTAGAATAGCATAGTGAAAGGTTATTAACAGTACAAATATGCCTTGTAGAGAGTTTATAAAGCATAACAGGTTGTGAAATTTAATAAGTGTAACAGTAACATCTAGAAGCTCTGAAGTAATACACACAGATAGCATCAAATTAGTACACATTGCAAATAATGTTGTGCCTCAAAAGAAAAACGTAAGGGTATAGAGATTTAAGATAATAATAACAATACATAAATGGTTCTGGGTAAGATAAACTCAATGGTGCAGTAGGTAACAGTGATTTAATGGGAAAGAGTAAACAGTAATGAATATTGAAGGACTCTGATAGAACATGAAGGAAAATATTTACAATTCACAATGAAATGTTGTGTCACACTACTAAGCACACATATGAGCAGAACCAAAATGTCTAAGTCATTAAGTAGTATGTTGTTGTATTGAGTGGGTTTAGTCCAATTAAGTTCACCTTATTATATAATATATATAAATATATATATATGTGATTATTTCTATATCGAGGGATTTGGCCAATTACAAAACCAATTATTCCAT
>WURS02077029.1:0-10289 GCA_011762765.2 Rhinocypha anisoptera | reverse complement strand
CCAGTCTGTCATTTCCTGGTGCTATTTCATCCTTATAGCCGATCGGAATAAAAGAACATATGGAGCTGTGAGCTAGATTTGTAGACAATATAGGAAAAGCCCATTTCTCTGTGTCGACCTTAGCAGGATGCCCAATCTCTCGACCCTACTCTTATTTATGGAATTGTAATTGTTAACCGCAGGCCATACCTTACCTATGATTGTTCATGAAACATAGCCAAAGATAATACCGATAAGTGTTGTATATTAGTTATGAGTGCATGATTTGGTGACAATATTTTAAAATCTTTTTAATGCCTTTTCAATGCATTTGCAGATGTATTGATACAACTTCTTCAAGGCTCATTTTCGCCTACTTTTGGTGCCGTTATAAATGCCAAAAGAGGTGAATTTAAATGACCGTCGGCTATAATGAGTGTGCGTTATAACAAGAGATTTTTCGTCATTTATCAGCTCTTGTTATAGCAAACTTCTACTGTACATATAAAAAAAATAAGTGAGTAAAAGTAAAAATTGATTTTACAGCAATTTTTATAACAGAATAATACTCTCCAGCTATTTAAAACTACAAAAAGTGTAAAGTTGAGTTATGAAACTCAAAGTGGATATTGTATGTGGTATTAATATTGATTTATCATTTTTTTACTATTAACTGTAACAGTGGAGCAGCAAGGTTTTTTCAAGTCATCATTGAAGTTAAAATTAACTTTAGCAGTTAAAAAGTGGCTTGTCATAGGAATGAACATTTTCATTTTTTAATTTTAGATATATAACAGGGAAAAGATTTTTTCAAGTTTAAATGCAGTGGTAAAATCTTAAATTTAATCGCCTGCATGTAGTTTATTTGTGTTATCTCCACTCTGAAACAAAATCACAACATTAAGTTTAAATACTTAAATAACAATAGAAAAGTAAACCAAATGGGTAAACAAAAATGATAGAAGACAAACCTGTTGAAACTTGTGGCCAAAGCTGAGCCATTCTTTTTCAATCAGAACTTCAAATCCTTTTATGGTTCTATAATACGGATCCAACATCAGCATAGCAAGTGCAGTCAACTATCACATTTGAATAAAAAATATCATTGTTACAATTAAAAATTAATAAACTTATTCAAAATCAGTCTATGGATTTCTAAAAGTGGATTTTTATTCAATACTAAACTGATACTCATATACACAAAATTACATAAATATTATGTAATAATTTCACATTTAAATAAAAATCACTTGAGTCCAACCTGTGCAGTACGATCCCATCCATCTGAACAGTGAACAAGCACTGAAGTTTTGTGGTTTTCTACCTTATCCACTATCCGGACAGCACCAGCTAAAATGCATTTAATATGCTTAAGCCAGCAAGTTGATTCAACAGCAGATAAACATCTAGCCTCTTCCATTGTGGGAAAGCATAGCTCTAAAACGAAAATATACAAACTCAGTGTAAAAAGATGCATTACCAATATATATATATAGATATGAAAACAAAATTGAACATAAAAATAGGAGTTTAAAAAATTGACATACTGAAGTGTGCATATATCAATGCAGTAGCAGTTAATAATAATACTGGTGGTTTATACTTCCTACACTTAAAAGATATACATTCCTTTTTAGGTGCTAAATGACCATAGTCAACAAAGCACCAAAAAAAGAAATACTATTACTACATTCCTTTTATTACATAGGCATCAGTAAATTCCTTACATTCTCATAATCAAATAACTCACCAAATAACTTCATGAAATCTCTATACCATAACCAATCCTAGTCTATTATATCTACAATCATTATCTCAATTTAAATGAATCACTATTTAAACATAAGCAATATAAACACGTCTTGACTCACCAATGCTTGAAATCACTGAAACATTCCTAATTTATGACTTGGAGGTAATTAAATATGAACACAAATTATCCAAGGTTTTGGTACATTTGAATTATGTAGCCAAAGTCTTAACCTTTCCAGCTCACTCATAAAAAAATTTAATTTTTCTGGATAGAGAGGATAAATACAGGTGTTCTAGCTTAAAAGCCTTAATGTATTTCTCAAATTTTTTATAGCATTAGAATGAATTTTTTTAATTACAAAATTATATATTATAAATCATTGGGTCAGAGGAAAAAGTTCGTAGCTGCCACGAGCTGGTAACAATACAGTAGCTTGGAAGAGCAGTGGAGAAGACTGTAACTGGCGTGAGCTCATTACAATACAGTAGCTCGAGACAGTGCTGAAGAAGCACGTACCTCAAGTAAAGAAGGTAAAAGCACGTAACTCGGGCACGGCTCTCTGGCACCCACGTTCTAGCGTGAGAACCTCTCCCGCGCACGCTGCACTGCAATTGAGGCAGCTTACCTTTGCTGTAGTATGCATTAACTTTTATTTTAATTTTTGGTAATGTTGAAACCAGGTGAGTCTTATTTTTTCTTTGAAAATACATAAAAGCTACTGCCTACATTTATTTTATTAAGGAATTCCACCAGATGACGGCCTCCTCAGTGAATTTTAAAAACTATATTGATATAATATTCTATCAAAGAAGCCTTGTATTTATTTATGAAATGATACTGCCTTGCTGGTAACCGATGCATGAAAATAATGGGTCATTACAATTTAATGTGTGTGTGTACTTGAGTGAGAAATGTGGCTTTATCTTTCATTTAGTTATTTAGATAATCTGAAATTTTAAATAAAAGCCAAGATTTAACTTCAAAGAAAACAGAACCGTATTTCTAATATAATTTTTGAACAATGACATTTTTTACTTGGAAACCAAATAGTCAAGTCTGGACAACATTTGCCTTGGCAAATACAATGAAACCATTCCATCAAAACTATTAAAGTATCTAGTTTGTGACAGTGGAACAAACTTTTGCCCACTGAGGAAGAAAACTGGTCCCCACTCTAATAAAAACCTCTTAACTTAAAATTTGTCACGTGACTTAGACAACTTCTCCAGTGAGTGATGTAATAACGATCAAACATTATCTAATGTAAATACCTTTTAACTTTCTCAGTGATTCTCTCATGACATGGATATTGTGGATGTCAAGAAAAACAAGCTCAGCATTCTGATAAGCATCCTCTGATTCATATCCACCTCCTTTGGCCTTGTTAGCTATGGCATTTGCACTAGAATATAAATGGAAACATTTAAATTTAAAAAATGGAAATAAAAAAATACATTGCATAGCAATGAAAGATCACCATTGATGTATATTTGTATTTCAAAAAGTCACATATACTGGAATACTACAAGTATCAATGTGAACCTTCCAAAATAAATGTACAAATTTAAATATTCAGCACTTATGAATCTTTTCTAAGTTTATCTTGCATAATTCCTTGAAATTCCCTACAAAAATCACTCAAATTAATTCCAGTCAAAATTCATGGTACATCACAGAAGATGCTAAAAATAGCTCAGTGATATTTATTTATAACAAATGTTCAAATTTTTGTCTTTCTTATGTAAGAATTTTAAAAAATTCCAGACAATCAGAAGGGAATTTTTTATGGAAATTATACAAATCAATTGGAATATGTCTTAAATGTCTGTGCCTGATTTATCCTCCAACTTCATACTTTAATCCGATTTCTCTAACTAGCCACATCATTATAATTTAACCTCCAGGCAACAAACTTAGCTGATGGTAGATATTTTTGTCTAGTGTCAGCTTACAGTCATCATATTTTTCCAACAACCTCCCAGAAATATTTTTAAGATGTCACCACATCCTAACAGTATAATAATCCTGGATGGCTAGATAAAAAAGTTATGTTCAAATTGAAAGAGAGGTACCTAGGTCTTGCATCCATTATAAAGAGTTTATGAGACTGAGCATTGGCATCCATTATGAGTTGTATGTATCGCTCATCCTCTCTGCTGCGCTTCCCACTTACTCCAACAAGAGGTTGTGAACATCTCGTGATTGTTGCTTGACTCTCGGGATGGATCCATGATAGAACCTAAATTAGAATTGTAAACTCTATTACTGTATTATAACTAAAGAATATGGTTGCATGAATGAGAACAAATACATGGAAACAAAACTACATCGAAAATTGATCCAAACACCGTAATCAGAAATAATAGTAGTACACATACAGGAATTCGACCTCTACTTCGAAAAGCAGCTACAGAGCGGAGATCCTCATCGGTAGCCTGTCCAGGGACGGCTAATATTGGAGGGTAGCTGTCACATAACTCAAAGCTTTCATTGATTTTGGTCACTTTCCATGTATCATGAGGCACACCCTACACAAAAAAAAGCAATGGCATTATAGATTTAAGAGAATGGTTTCAATATCAAATTTATGTAAAACTTACAGCAATCCTAACTGGTAATTTTCAGTGTCAAAAATTCATGTGATGAAATATATAATGCATTTTTCACCACGATACATACATTTCCACCATGTGTCATAAAGATGAAACTAAGAGCCAGAATTTTGATGATACTATTACACTAAAACTAAGTCTAAGCCAAACAAAAATATTTCATTTGATACCCATGGTTGAAATTTTCAATGGGAAAAATATGGCTGTTACAAAATCTATATGCCTGTCCTTATATGCACAGTTAAGCATTTAATGACACACATTTCCATGAAAGAATGGCCATATCACAAGGACAGATTGACAGATGCTCAGATGAGCTCAACTTTTAAGGTCAACGCCAATGGCAGTCATAAAAGAAGAGATGGTGGCATGCTAAAGAATCACATTTACTTTACAATAGGTAGAATTCAAACATCTTACATAGTTGCTTATTATAAAGAAGAGATGTGAAGTAGTTTGTTTGCTAGGTGTTACTACCATTTCCCATGAATACTTGCTCCGAATCTATTGATTAATTTTTTTTGATACTGTAAAATACTCCATGAAAATACTCCTATCAGATACTTTAAAACCTCCATTAATTCAAGTGCTAAGGGGAAGAGGAAAAAATTTAAATTCTGAAAGATTTGGATTAAAGAATAGCATATGCATATACATAGCAGGTGGACAGGGCTAAAAACAAATTTGAATTATGGGAGATTGAATTATAGCAGTTTAACTGCATATTGAAAAAAAACCTTACTTCTGAGGACACTATCAATTCAAAAACACTCACCATTCTTTTTAGTTCCGCAATAGGTTCATAAACAGTCCAACCATTTTCTTTGAATTTCTCTGCATACTCAAATGCAAAGAGGGGAAGACGATGTGAGAGGGGAAAGGCCCTCTGTTGTAACTTCTCAAAGACATTGCGGCGAGAATGGTTTTCTTGCTTGTGAGCAAACCGTAGATTGCGCATATCTTTACAAAAGACCTCAATTCCATAAGAATTTTCACCACGACTTGATGCACCTCCAACTTTTTCAATTCTGCTCACCTGCAGGACATTGAATAAAGTAAACATGTTATAATATTGTTTACTTTTAGGAATCAAATATTTTATTGAACCTGAAAAAATTCTTTCCATAGGAATTAAGCAGAAAGGATTTGTGCCAATAATTAATCTACAAGGCACAACATTTTGAAAATAATTATGCACATACATGCATAAATTCCAAATGTGCCAGTTACATCAGTGATATAGTACTGGAAAATTAGAAAAATCAACCCTCTTTCATAACACACAATAAGTTGCCAAATTTGAAATTCCTACAAAAAATTAGGCATGATCATATTTAATTTAGCATACTATGTCTATGTCTACAGATAATGAAACTCCATTGCATTTCACTTGGGATTTGTGTGAATGGGCATATGAACATGTATACATCATAGCATGTAAAATTCATGTGGCATGAATTCATAAAGGAAAAATGATCAAAAACTGAAAATACCAGGATGTGTTCAGTATGAAATCTGTTTAAATATTTTCTCCATTCGAGAAATAGGAATGGAGGTACAGAAAAGTGTAATCAAATTTTTGTAAGAAAAAGGGAAATGGATGAAAGGCATTACCTTGTAAATTATTATTTAATGTTTTCATTCCGGAAATTACCAATTTTCTGTGATTAAATGCCCAGGTAAAGGACAATAAACAAATTACATAATGATGGAATCAATTTTGGATTATTAACAGAAGACATTTACAAATTGTAGGATTTAAAATTGTAGTTGCATGTGCAGCAAATTCAACAATGGATGTTTATTTCATTAATTGATAATTTGGGATAGGAAATTAAATATCATTAATAAACAGCAATTGCAATGAATGATATAAAATGGCTACAAAATTGAAAATACTAAAGTTATTTTACACAATTTTTTTACTTTCAAACTCTTTTGCGTTTTCTAATAGAGAACATGTCTTGACTGTCCAAATAATACAAAAAGTTACATTGAAGATTTCCTGATATATTTTTATGTATCTCTAGTGGTTGCAGTGGATGTGGATGAAAATTATCTTGGAAATTATCCCAGCAGATCAGTCTTCAAATTTGAAGTTGTAATGGATACAAAAATTTATATCACCTATAACATATTCGAGTGAAGCTGAGGTAAAACAGTGACAACGAAACTGACATAGTGAACAAAGAATTAACATTTGCTAACCAATGAAGACAAGAAGATATTACTACAATCAATTGCTGACTTATGACCTTTTCACCATGTGACAGTTTGACTTACAACAAAGCATTTAAAATGGACATGAATGGTACTGTTCAAATGGATAATGTGGTTTTATTTTTTCTGTAATTTCATTTTTAATGTTTGATCAACATAACATCTAAAGAAAAATAATAAAAAGATTTTTAAAAGTTTATTGAGATAGTAATCTAATATTTATTTATACAATATACTGAGAAATTACAAATGCCGGAAAAATCTTTGAACATGTGGAACCAAATGTCATTGTAAATGACTGCAACAGAATGTGTTTTGTACACATGCCAGACTATCAGAAAGATAAAGTATCATGTTGAATACTGACTAAGTGATTTACATAAAACTGAAACACAAGCCTACTGCATTGTAACTGCAGTTATATGCTTAAAGATAATAAAGCATTGCAAAAATTAAATGAAAAAAATTAAAACTATAATTTTTTCCCATTTAGTTGATAAAATATTTTTCAAATGGTCCCAGCTAATAAATATATATAAAATAAATAGAAATATTATCATCAAATTCACGTTAAAAAATCATCACAAAGCCAATTCTAGGAGAGGGTAATTATTTATGTTTCAAGCAGTACCATGCTAAAAAAGCTGCTTCAATTTACTCAAAAATACTAGGCATTTATTATCCTAATATTTTTGACAGAATCTGCCAATTCTTAGGAAGGTTATTAAATAGTATTATGCCAATATACTGATGTCAAAGGGGAGAATTTCTCAATCTTACATGCATTTGATAGAGGTTAGTATACCTTCTTGTATGGTAAGAATGATAACAGAGATTTGTTACTGTGGAAAGAAAATTACCACGGTTGGCATTCCAAGATACGAATCTTGAACAATCAGTGATGATAATGGTTTCAAATTATTCTTCCTCAGTAAATTTTTGCCACTAACATCTCTGTTTACGTGAATATCAAGTAAAACAAAAAACATTTCAAACTTTCTGTGGCTTTCACTAATAATACATACCACACCTAATGGAACATCAACCACATAGGGAGTATCTCGATCCATGCTGCGAAAGTGCAGTTTATAAGTGGTGACGGAGAGAACTCCTCGAGCAGGTCCAGAATAAGGGCAGAGATATGTCACATCCCTGGCAACACCCTGCACCACTTCACCAGGCAACAACGGTGGGTCATCAGGTCTGGGGGCCTTCCCTCCTGGGACACCACCTGAAGGACCCATTGGAGGAGAGGGGGTCCCACAATGCCTTCCATCTGCATTAACCCCACCAACAACATCCCGACTGCTTGCTAATGACGCCTGAAATAAATAAAGTTTGTCATATCAGGCGGGGGAAAGGAATACTGTAACTTGGAATGTAAATGTTTCAAACTCAAATGACATGAAACATTATACTTGAACTTACAACTCTTTCAGTCAATAAAAAGAGTGCAAGTAATTACTGTTTGCTGAATAAATTTTATAAGAACTATTTATATTTATTTACAAATATAAACAAATTAATTATAACTCTAAAGCAAAAGATATTAAAATCACAGTTGTTAAAAGTTGTATTTATTTGCATTGGCAAGTATTTTTTTCAAAATGGTCAACATATTTGTAAATTTTACCCATTAATTTTTTTAAACATTAACTTAGGCTACATAATTTAAACCTGATAGATTTAATTACTTTTACTTACTATTTATAATGTCAAAACTACTGTATAAATAAAAATTGTTATAAAGTTTAGAAATAAGCCTATTTTTACTGCTAATACAGCACTTATGGCTATTTTCACGAGTTTCATGGCACTAGTACTCTATAAAAACATGCCTTTAATTTCAATAAGATCTGAATGATGCTCTATTTCATGCAGAAAATTAATATAGGATTTCAATTTCAAAATCAGTACATAACTGAAAATTTCAATTTTAAAGAACAAAATTCTCCAAGAGTCATATTGGAGTGCCTATCAGAATAAACAGTTATTTATGATAGCAACAAGCTGTCACTTGCGCAATTCAGAAATTACATAAAGTTTCATTTTTAATTTTCCTAAAGAGATTACATAATTGTACACAATGTTTCAACATCAACTTGATGTCACCATCATAGTCAAGTAGACAATAAATTGACATCAAAAGTCACTGTATATAAAATGAAAAATCTCTCATGGAAAATTAAAAATAATGAAGCTTTCAGAAACCAAGTAAACACTGCTTCATCAAAACTAAAATAGTAATATAAAAAAGGAAATTTAGCACAGGGTTATCCTGAAAACATGAGCTTAGACTCATATTTTGGAAGTAACTGAGGAGAAAGGGTAAATACATACAAGGTTGAATGAAGATATTAATGACCCCTGAACTAAATTTTACTTTTTGGGAATCCCTTTTCAGTATTGCAACCTAAGTTTTCAAAATATTAAATCATACTTGGGAGGGATAGAAAAAGAATGCGTCCTATTTCATGTAACCCTAAAATGCTGAATGTCAGCATGTACATATTTTCATCAAGCCACTTATTAGTAGACAGTCCATACAGCAAATAAACAGCTTTCATTATGCCCAGCATGTTTTAATGGGTTACAACTGACACAAGACAGTAACTTTCTTGCAAATAAGAAGCTGATGCAGCAGAGATATTAAAGATAAAACTCAGTCTTTCTTTAATATGCATTCACACATTATCCAAAGACACATTTTCACTATATCTAGACATCAGAATTTTACCAACTAAAATGGGTGAAAACAAAAAGGTAAATTATGTCGCTTCTTTTCAAAGCAGCACATAAAGATTAATATCAATGCAGATGCAGCTATCTAATAAACTATGTTTGATATATAACTATATATGTAGTTGAACCAACATCATTAATTTTTTGTGTTCAGTGCTATAAATACAGGCACTACTTATAAAAATATATTACTGCCACTGTTAATCTTCAAAGAACATAGTGATGCTAGTTAATTATAAACACTGGTGTAAATTTATCGCTATTGTGAGGAAATTTTACATGAAAAAATTTTGGAATGGACTTAAACCCTGACTTCTCAACAACCGCCATTGGGGTCTCAAATAATTACATCAATAAGCCACCTTTATACTAAGTTAATTTAGATGCAATTGGTTATAAAATCCCATTATTAACAGCAGTAATATTTGCTGGCGTGATATGGTGGAAGTTATCCATTACGGAAATGAAAATCATTTGGTGAACTCCACAAATTTTTTATGTGACGACCTAGGGTTCGACAAGTTGTGTCATCATCAGGTGATGATGACAAAACGTGTCGAAACCTAGGTCATCACATTAAAAATGTGTGGAGTTCACCAAGTGATTTTCATTTCCGTAAATTGTTTCAGGTTTGATTTAGAGGAATTCCCTCACCATGAAGGGTTTAGAAGGCAACATTACTATTTTACATTTAAATATTTTAAAATTGGAATTGCTGTTTATTTCTAAACCTTTCATTCTTTAACTCGGATAAACTATTAAGAATAAATTTTGTTTTATAGGAGTGAAAATACATTAAATGTTAGCACAATCGTGTTAAATTAATAAATAAACATCAATAGCACTAAAGACAGCAAGAACAAAATAATTTTATCACAATTTCATTCATCATCATCAGTACTTCAGTCCGAAGATTGGTTGACTGCAGCCCTCCATTCTTTCCTATCAAGTGCTAGCTCTCTTACTCCTTGGTAGGTCTTACT
>WURS02077019.1:0-10290 GCA_011762765.2 Rhinocypha anisoptera | reverse complement strand
CCCTCCCTCCCTCAACGGCGCATTTAAATGAATTTATTTTTAACCGGCAGTCCTTTGTTTCACTAGTTTCGGTTTTTACCTAATCTCCTCTGAAATGGCATGTCCTTGACTGACGGACCGCTGTTGTGCCGACTCGTATTTCGCGCGTGCTCCGCAACTCTCCACTAAAAGAGACATCCATTTCCCCCATAGTCTGCTGCGAGTGACTTTTATCATTCGTAATGCTTATTCCGAAGGAGTTTTTTTTTAGGCGTAACTGTCGAGATGAAATTATTGCGAAGATTTACGCGGCGTTGTTCAGATGCTCTCTGCATTTTCGGGTGCTGTGTCCGCGTATGTTGGCTTAGGTTGACAACAGTTTCGACATGGTAGGATGGGTAGCAAAACTGTTGTCAACCCAAACCAACATACGTACGTGGACACAGCACCCGAAAATGCCGAGAGCATTCAAATGTCTAGATATTGCCCATAAGTTGCCCCAGTGTGTTTCGTCCTTGTTACTATAAAAAATGTTATAGTGCCCACTGTAATTGGCATATTAGTGCTGTTTGTGGGCGATTGAAAATAAATAATAAAAAGTTTGAAAAATCCCACCGCAGAAATAATAATCTTTCTTCTTTCCATCGCAGCACATAAAGTGCTGAATAAATTGATAATTGATGTTGGGAGGTAGTTCGGTACAATGGGCTGTCCTTTCTAAGGGAAAGTGGATTTTTTGATAATTAAGATAATCACTGGCGCCACTTTTACATCTAATTATGGTTCCAATTTCAGACAACCATTTTTTTTCAGGTAATCTCAGCCTTTATGCGCATGCCGGTCAATTTTCCTTAGAATTAATGAGCATGCCTCGAAGCGTAATATGAAAGCTGCTCATAACAATGAGCTTTTATGCTAAGGAGACTTTGAAAGTGTGCAATATATTCATAGTGGAGGGAACAAAGAAGCAATAGAACTAGAAAAATTAACGACGGAAATTTCTCTTGTGTCGGTTACTGCGCTCGACCTTCGCTTACGTACACTCATGGCCATTTATTCCCACTACGTCTGCCAGGGAGCAGACTATTGCATATGTAATAATTTTCAAAGACGTAGTTGAAATTATAGAAAGTAGATGCCTAGTTTGGCCACCCTGTCGCCATTGAAAAACGTTTCAGGTGTCATCATGAACATCGTCGAAGCGAAAATGGCGTTCTGTTATCCCATCGGCTTCCTTCTTTTCCAGTGCCACCTCAATTGGAGAACGAGAGTCTCGCCGTGGTGGTTCCATCCCATATTTCCTCTCTCTTCCGGTCATAGATGACTACGGAACAGGGTAATGAAATGGTCAGTGACCAAACTGAATAGGAGCAATATGGGACTCCCTTTGAAGCAATAAAGACGACGGATGCACTGCCGGATGAAGGCGGAGGAAAGAAGGATGAATATATCGGAGAAGAAATCATCGATGAAAATAGAAGCATGCGGGAAGTCAGGGACAATCGGAAATGAAGACACGAGGAAAATGATTATTGTTCACAATATCAGTTAACCGAGGACTAGAACATCAGGAAAATAAGTTGAGCCCCAGCAGATGTGTGATTTTCTATGGCGATAATAGATTAAAAAGCCAAAGGGAAGATGGTTACACCGATGAAGTAACTGTTGAGAAAAAGAGACATGCTGGAAGTTTTGGCCGTTAGCATGTCAATGCCGGCTAATCATTTTCATTTTGATGTTATTATGCGAAGAAACAAGGATAAGAGATTAGTACTCCGTACTCATGCGTCATGTGTCCGATTCGATCGAGAGCAATGACTTCCTCGACGCAAACAGCTTTGCCTCTCTTTCTCTCTCTCTCTGTTGCCGTGGATTAATTTTTCGTGCGCAGTTGAACTTTCGACGACACTCGTCGAATAGCGCGGTTTGTACGGGCGTAAGGAACGGTCGTTTTTTTACGCCGCAGCGAAATCTGCCATTCCCATTGTTACTTGCGCGCGTGCGCTCCTTTGGCTCTGTGGCGGCGGAGTGTTGGCGGCCCGCCAAGTGGGGAGGGGGCGCAAACCCCTCCCCCCCTCCTCGTTTGCTTCGCAATCCTTCTTCCCTCGAACCCTTTGTTAGCCCCTCACTTACCTTACTCCTCCGGGTCCACGGCGTTCTTCGTCACCACGTTCAAGACATCCGATCCATAATTTTAAACTTGTTCTCCTTGCTGAAATTTTAGAAACTATCTCTTGAACGGGGGTCTTTCCTTCCGCGGTCTAAGACACTGGGTCGTTCCTCAGGCGTCATCCCATAATTCAACCACCACACTGACGGCTATGGTATTAAAAAACATCTCTTTTTCCTGGCTATTAATTTTGTTGTACATTTATATAAAATCGATGTGAATTAGCTGAAACTCTTATTATCGTTTGGGTCTTGTAAGAAATGAATTTTAAGTGTTTGGTAAATTAATCGAAGAATTGTGACACCCTTTGTATCTCCTCTAGTGTGATCGCTGATGATCCAATATTGAGTCGAGAATCAATCCATTATCGCGCTCTCATGCATCTGGTTGAGACAGCGGATGTCAGTTTCTGGCGTGGGTAAAAGCACGATCCTCCTTTCATCGTGTAATGCTCCAAGCCTGCCCATCTGAACATTTTTGATTGGCTCTCTTGTCGTATGGGGCCATTATCCGCTATTGGTCGTTTCATAATATTTCTGCCTTTTAACGAGTAGAAAGCAGGCTTATTCACAGATAGCCTTTAGACTTTCTATTGAAATTAGTTCCACAGATTTAAAAAAGTACTACCTTTCTCAACCGCGGGTATTTCCTTTGCTTATGCGCGGTTTTGACCAACCTCTTGTCAAGAGTGTGTCAAGAAAGTCAATAATTTAAATGATTCAGTAATTATTAGCAGTGTTCATAGATAATACACGTAGTATGATGCAACAAAATGTTTATGTTGGGAATTAACCCTGATCTTTGGACATTAATTCTAAAACAATTTTAAAGCAAGAAACATCGAGTGAATTTAGTTCCAAAATTTCGAGTGGACCTTACGGTGAACACTTACGGAAGTGGACCTGAGTTTAAACGGGGATATCGGCTATTATACGAGAGAACACTAACGAATAGTGGCAGGGAATATTTCTCTCTTGATACAAATGCATATTATTCTAGTTTAAACAAAGTTGCGCAAATGTTTACTATAGTCAGGTGGAAAATGAAACCTAACCCCCAATTTTCCATATATGTACTTAGTGGTTTTCCCTCCGAAGTTTCGTTAACCGCTGGTTTTTCACGAACCTAATCCCCGTGGTTGACGAGGGATATCTGTATACATTAATAATAAGTTCTTTACCGGTCAAGGGAGGTTTTTGAAGAGCTGAAAGAAAGAAATACCGACCCCCGGTAAGATAGATCCCCACTTCATCACCACATACATCCTACCCGCCATCATTTTATCTATTCTACTATTTTACTACCTCACCCTGACTTACCCAACGAGGAGGGCAGAAGGCTAGCCTTTCGAGGCATAGTTGCAAGTGGGTTGGTTGGTTTCTCACATTTTCTTTCGTGCCTCACGCATTTGAGTCCGATGAGGAGACTAACATTTGAGGAAGGAATCCGACGGGTCATGCGGGGACTACCTTCTAGTATTCTTTGTTTGTCGTGCTATAGAAAAGGAAACTTTGGAGGCTCGATAGACCACAACACTTGCCGTCACAAATTTCTCCACTCCTCTCCCTCCCCACACAGCAAGTGGGTTGACACGTGTTTGCTCAGTGATTCGAGTGTTCACTAATGAAATAATTTCCCACCGAAGAGAGCAAATATTTTGACAGCTGCCGGAGCCTTTTCCCCACCACGAAATCTTCGTTCTCTCCCTCCGCGGCTTCTTCACTCTCCTCCCATCCCCCTCCTCCCACTCACTCGGCCTCTCACGCTCCTCTCCAAACGCGATCGATTCAATGTATCCGACCAATATTCTTCCCCTCATTCTTATGTTCGATTTTTGAAAGGATTCAAATCATTTGCGTGTTAGCCGAGGTGGCGCTTGGGATTATACGCGTGCTTCCTGCCATTATCTGAATTTAATAAATCTTTTTTCAGGGCCTGATAGCCTAACGAAGGAAAGCAAAACGTTTTGTGCGGTATTATACTTGGAAAAGTCAGCTTTCTTCTAATAATTTACTTGTTTCCTTACTTTCACGCCGTGTATAAAACAGGTCTTCAGGAAAAATAAAAAGTGAAGGAATTCTATAAGCCTGAAACAGTTTCCTCGCGGAAATGAGCAATTGTGACAGTGGCGCAAATGCTGCAATAATAACTCTATTCTGTGAAATTGAAAGTGTATATCGATTGAAAAATTTTGACGTGAAAATCTTAATATGTAAATATATCTATAATTTATATTTTACAGTTTATGTTTTTAAATAATTTTGAGCATATTGAATGGCGCGCCCGTATTCCTAGTTTTCAGCCCGAAGGTTGATAGGCATGATGGTTGAGTTAGAATCACATCCAGCATTAACCCCAATATGTTGCGGAAAATTCACACAACAGGCCATGAGGGCAGTTTTATTCCCAGTGGCGCCTCCTGTTTTTTTGGCACATCTCATGCCCAGTATATCATTCTTATAGAATTTATCTGGATGTTTCCAGGGGCGTTACGTAGAAATTAAAATTGGAAATGGTGTACTCATGGTAACTGTTAACTGTTGAAAGGAGTTCGCTCCTGTCCGTTGGAGAATTTGTTGATTTTGTTCAAATAGTTTTTCATCCTTCCATCCCGCCGACATCCACGTCGAAGGTTGACGTCCTCTTTCTCGAGAATCGATGGAAACTCGATCGTGGTTGAGACTTGAATCTGTTTGCGCCTCGAGTATTCGGCCGCGACCTTCTTTGTTCGCCGAAAGGAAAGTAAAAACATATATACTGTCGGAAGCAACTTCCCGTTTGCCTCTCGTTGATTTGACTCCTTAAACGAAGAAGTTCAAGGTTCGCCTCCACCGACGCGAACCTTGAACTTCTTCCTTCGTCATGCTTTTGGCACCTGGGGAACCCTCCAGCACGCTTGCGACGGTCCATAAAGTCATTGAGAGTGCCGACGCCGGATTATTCCCGGGTTCGTCGTTTCCCCTGGCGTCGACGAAGAGTAGGGAGCATCTCTCGATGCGTGTTAAGTGGAAGCGTCCTTTCAAAATGCCATGCTTTTACACAAACATTCGCCTCGTTGGAATCGGGGATTTTTTTTCGATTTGCTTTTAAAGGAGGGGCATTACGCTGCCCTTTTGGGCTCACTCCGCAAGCCATCCTACATTTTTAGGCTCGGGAAAGGTGAAAAGGGGATCGGGACATCTGGCAAAATATGCGGCAGAGGGCGTGTCCCCTTGGAACTTGTTTGCGTGTGGGCGATGGATTCAGTGTTCCTGCGTTCGTTTTTCGTTTCGGGAGTGGAAGGCCTGAGTGAGTGACTTTTGGAAGACCAGGGCCCTAGGGGGGTCAGCTAAGTTTCACCAATCGCGAACGAATAAAGGCGGGACAGCCAGTCTGGACGGTGATCAGCATCCTTTATTGATCATCGTACTACGTTTCTGGTCCTATTATATGACTATATATATAAATATATATATATACACATACATAAATACTTAGAAAAAGGAGACAAACAAAAAGGACACTCACAAGATTAATTCGTACATTTCGGTAGGAGTGCCTGACGTCTTCAGCGACGAAGGAGAGAGAAATATATATTTATTATACACATTATTATATACATATATACACATACATTATTCGAATGTATGAAATTATATTTTTTTTAACATGCTATTTTAGCTTTGAAAATTGTCACAGAGTGTCCAAGTCATTCCTACGACGCAGAATCTGACCCTTTTATTTGCTGTACATATACCTTCTTGTTTATATTCAATCTACTGGTTAACTATTATTCGTAATAGCGAAATACAACTTGGAAAATCATGTTTCCGTCCTATTCTACCATGGTTGGAAATGCCTAACATTCTGGAACTCGGAGGAAGTATGAGCTGAAAGGAATTATCTAATTTGGACTATCTATTCATACTATTCTGCTGGCGCGATATACTCAGGATTGAGACCAAATTCACTCTCGATAATAATTTAGTACACATTTCTTCATGGACTGTTTGCTGACGTAATTTGAATTTGACCAAGTACTGACTATCGAGGGCCGCTGTGTGGTAGTAATTGATATTTCGATCTTCTTCGTGCATTTTCATTCTACATCTGCGGTTCGAATATTTATTAGATTATGTTTTACGAATTTGACATTACGTATTTTTTCTCCTCAATAAAATTATTTTTTCTGATGTTCAGATTTCGACGACTTTGGTCAAATATTTCAGTTAGGGCACGCACGATAACGTCAACATGGCTGAAATGTAGTATGTAGATTCGTCACATTGACCGTGAAGGAATTTATTTCTCTTGTAATCGAGAGTTAGTTTAGTTCGTGGGAGTTATCAGGCACAAAAAGTATTCTGTTTCACTTTTTCGAATGGTGACAGAACTTGTCGATGGTGGGATCTGGATCGAATGTTGCCATTGCAATTTGATTTAGAATGCGGGCCTTTCCGATTGCGTTCCTGATGTTTCAAAGGTTCATCGTCGTGTGTGGTATTCTTTTGCGAGAGCAAACCACTGCTCGTTGGACTCAATAAGATGTGTCCTTCGGAAACACGAAAGAATGTTCGTTAATTGGAATTTTTTGGAGTCAAAGTTGCCGTCACTTCAGAGGGGACCCGGATTTGTTTGACTCACTTGTTTTAAGAAAAACTATTATGAGGTCGTGCGTGCGCGTGTGGAGCGTCCCCGATGTGCCCGCCATTGTTAGTAGCGTGAATGAAATAAACGACGCCGCGTGTCACGGTCATCTCTCACAACAGGCGATGAATATTCTCTCATTCAAGACGTCCTCACCGTGTCTCCATGTGATGTAAGAAATAGGAAACCAGTCTTGAAATTCTCTTTTATTGCTAGGAAACCAGTTTTCTTTTCTCACTTCGTTGAGAATGGATCCACGAGCACTGCACTCCATGTGTACTCACTTCATTTGCCAATGGATCCACTTATTCAGTGAGTTCATAAGAAGCCGACGTTCATGACGATGATAGGCTTCTCTACTCTCTCCTCCTTAGCATGACAAAGATTACTTATCCTTACTCATGATATGAGTCATAAGTGTCGGGAATAAGGACCAATTGACGGGGTAGCCATTGTTGTTGTATTATGGAGTTGAGTCTAATCTACTGCTTCAACATGGACATAGGTGTGGGGAACCGGGCAACAAAACAACCTTTTCACTTGTTTATCACAAAGGGAAAAGTTCCGTATTAGACATCAGTGTCTAACATTGTGACATACAATGGTTGCACACACGCGGTTACCTTTCGAATGAAATTCGTCCATTCTTTCCTTCAGTTCCATTCCTCATGGTCTTCGGTTGGGATAGCAGCCCATGTTTTAATGCCACTAACGTATCTACGCAGTCGAGATTTAACTCAAGACGTTGCGTGATTCGTGACCAAGGTGGGGACTTTCAACTTTTTGAGGAGGTGGGTTTCCTACGTATAGATCTGAAAGTCGACCTTGCACACGATTGTCGTTCCTTGTGGCCCTTGGATCGAGGGAAATATTACACGTCACGACCGGTGGAAGAGTAAGAGCGGCGTCCTCGATATCACTCGCTATCACTCTAGGATCACCGGACATACACACATACTAAGGAAGATATGTAATACGCAGGGGCTGAGAGAATCCACACACACTCAAAGACGTGCATAGTTACGTGCACAGGCGTTGCTTACTAGTTATACAAACAATTTTGAAAAAAAAATAGTTCTGACTAATAGACTACAGGGATGTTGCTTGATTTGTTGCTGGCACCAGAAGATCATTTTAAAATTAGTGTCAAATTAATATTATAATAATGCGAGGATAATGATAAGAGCGATTAATGTTTAGGTGGTAAGAATCAAAAGACTTCACTTTCCACATAATAATTCATTCACACTACTAGTTTCCCTACAACAGCAGAATTTTCATGTGTTAATCGTGTGATTATACCGTCAAGTGGAAAGCAAAGTATTTTTAATTCTCACAGCCTGAAATACTTCAACAAAGTAAAGGCCTCTTCAATCAACTACCGATTTATTGGTAATTTAAGACAGGGACCCAGAGGAATAATTTTCACTGTGCAACAATAATTTTCATAAACCCTATAGAGTCAGGTGAGATATAGTGGAAACGATCCATAATCAAATAAATGAGGACAATTTTGTAATTTACACTTTTTAAAAAAAATTCTTTATCTCCGTCGTGTTCTCCTTAGAAATTTTTACGTTCAGGCGGTGGGAGGAAATGTAAGTCCGTCGCCTTTCAGGAACCTTTTTATGTGCTCGTGCGATGTGCTCTTTTGGTCGGCCACGGTGGCGGCGGGGTAACGTCCTCGTCTGCAAACCTGGAGGTCGCGGGTTCGAATTCCGACTAGGTGGATTTTTCTCCACCTAGGGTATGGATGTGTGTGTTTCGTCATCGAAGTCGTTTACAAATAAGCACCTCCTGACAAGCCTGTGGGGCTTAGGGGGACTTAAAATGGTTTCAATAATGACAGTGTCTTATCACCGAAAAAAAAAGTGCGACTTTTTTTAAATCTTAAAAGAGAATCAAACATGATCCTAGGCGTCCCACCGCATTACTGCAGGTGAGTCACGCGCGGTAATTTAAGTACCGGGATTTCATTGAGAGTACACAGAGGTACCTTTTTTTGCGATTAAACGATGAGTAGTCTTGTGACATAAGGTTACCGGATGACTCGCGCGTCCTTTCGCAACGCGGTTTGTGTAGGTACATACACGCGAGCGCGCGCGCGTTGGAGGGCCTTGGTCCACCTCCGCCCACACTCGGTGATGGGCTGGCCGTCCCTGCCGCCGCCCCTGCCCCCTTCCTGCTATCCCCTCTGACCCCGTCGCGCGGCGGCGTGGGTCTCCCCGTGTCCGCCCACCCACCCACTGCGTCCAGCTTCCGTCATGTGCCGGGGCAGAGAGCCGTCTCTGTCACGCGAGCCTCGCCCCCACTCAATCTGCCGCTGAAAACTTCCGCTCGACAGTTCAAGAGTTATGGCGCTCATTCTCAGACAATTGAGCTCTTACCTCGTCGTTCTCGACAATTCAATGCATCTCTGGTGATGCGGGCAGCGGAAGATATTTATATAAAGTCGGACTAACTCCGTTTCGACGTGAAAATAATGCTTGGTTCTGAAAGGCGTGTTTTCTTCATCGAATTCATCTTCGCAGGCGACTGACTCTGTTCTATTGCGTCGAAATTGAACAGAAATAAACTCACATGCACACACACACATTACATACACGTATGCGATAATTAAACTATCGTCTCACGAACATCGTTGGTTGAATATCATGGAGTGAGTTATAACTTATTTGATCGATTTGTAAAGTCAAGCGGCTTAATGTTGCGTGATTATTAATTAGGGTAAATGGTAAAATTGATGGATTCAGACATGGATTATGGTGGAATTTTTCCATTATTGCCGGAGGGAGAAGAAATAATTGGGTTGTGCTCGAAAGTGATCTATCGCACGGCTTTATATCATCTGGTCACCTGGCGACCCCTAGGACGTGTAATAAATTATTTCTGTGGAGAACCGAATTATTTCTTCTACCTTGGAAATACGCTGAATGTGTAAAAAATAAAAAGGTTTTTACATTTCTAGCTTCTTGTATAGTTTAAAAAAAAATTGCATTGGTAAATTCGCAAAGATTCATTGTAGATTATCAAGTAGTAAACATCGAATACGGCCGCGACCTATAAAATCAGACACTGTTAATTTGTACGGCGTCGGTGTGGGATGTTAATCCTTAATAAGGTATCACTTAACGTCGTATAGACGCAATATATTATTTTTTCTATGTGACTTCTCGATTGGTGTAATGGCTTGGAGGACTCATCGATGGAGGGAAAATATACTTCTTTGACCTCCCGAAGCGTACGCACAATTCATAGTCGCGTTATATCATGAATCGCCCACCCCATCACGCTCCATACCACCCTCCTCGTTTTATAGGTGTGTCACCTTACCGTCCCCCGCAGATCCCCCCACCACCCGGTGATCGGCACCGATTTTCACCTTCCACCCCTCTCTCCATCAGGTGACATGGTCAGAGGAGGAAGGCGGCCACGCCCCGTATGTACGTACTCGTATTTATATTTTTTGTTTTATTTACTGCTCTTCTTGTATACTTAAGTTCACCAGCCTAGAT
>WURS02077008.1:0-10290 GCA_011762765.2 Rhinocypha anisoptera | reverse complement strand
CTAGGAACACCCGAATCTGCGCCCTAACACCGACGTTCTTTGCCTCTCCGCTGTTTACTCGTTCCTAAAGAAAGAAAGTTTGCATAGGTTTTCGAATGTTTCGCGTGTTCCGACAGGAGTAAACGAGGCGGGAACGGGGCGAGCGGCTCGCTTCATTTGTTTTTTGACTCGGAAATTGAAAAAAGTAAAAATAATATTTCTTCCCCTTGCATTGATATCATCACAATTATCATTCATGGGTGAAGACAAAATCGAACATTATTTCTTGACATGCTCTGATTTAGTGTGTGGGCATATATGTGAATGTGTGTACGTTCATGTAGATATTAATGTGTATATGTATGTAAATATGTGCACGTTAAATATGTGTGTGTTTAAGTGCATATATTCACATGTAAACATTTAATTTGTTTGACACTATTATTTAATTATCAAAGTTTATTTTCTTAATACTAATTTATTATTCACTTATTTTCTGAATCTAGCTTCACTATCGGTATGCTTCGCAGGTTTTACATGTGTGGGTGGGCGTTTTCCTGCAGTAGGTTGTTTTTCATGAAGGACAAGCACCATATCCTTAATTTTTCTCCACAAAATATATATCTGTCTTTCAAATATTACTTATAATCATGACATAACATGTACTCCCATGTGTATTATCACAATTTTCATTTCATTTTTCGTAATTAGCCTCTCTGCAATTAATATATGTTAATTCAGCTGTAAATATGAGTGTGTGTGTGTATATCTTTGCGACATGGGGTTAGGTGAAAGAGGAGACTCTTAAGCCTCAATCTCGCCCAGAAATAAGGGCAATCTATCCATCTTTCAAATTTCCAGGAAAATCTCGTTTCCTCGCAAAACGAAATGAATTCATGTAGTCCAACCGTAGCACCATTTAGGTAGGACGAAAGAATAGCAACACTTTATCACAACATAGATGAACCAAGGCGGTATTAGAACGTGTTGTACGCTTAGCGGTACAGTAACTTTGACACAAGCAAGTTTTTTCGAACTATACGACAGTCGACTGCAATAGATGATTGCAAAAAGAATTAGGGTAAAATTTGCCAAACCGATTAATCAATTAACTAAAGTGTTACAAAATTATTTTTTGGTAATTATTAAATCAAAAATCTTGGTAGTTTACGTGTAAGGCGGAATAATACTTAAATATTTTTAACCGTAAGATCGTATTAATCTTCAAATAATGACTATAATGATACTAAGGACTTGTAAAAATCTGCGTAAAAGAACATCACAAAGGAAGTTTTGTGGAAAACGATTTTAATTTCTTCGTCAGCATTTTTTTTTAAGTGTAGCAAAAAATCAAATAAAGTCCCATTCCTAGTAATAGTACTACAAAAGGGTAGTTTCATATCACCATACAGTAAAATTAATGAATTGCCTCATGTCATTTCCATTAACCACGTTGGAATTGCCAATGGCAGCGCGGAAATTCACACGCCTGAATTTTGAAGGGTCCTCGCTTGTCCAAATCTAGATTCCAATTCTATAGAGTGCACTCTACAAACTTCGGACTCCAGGGTTCCACAACTGGAGGACAGCTCCCTCATCTTGACAAGTGGAAAGGAGAGTATACCAAGGGAATCGAGAATTTCCGGGGAGTGCTTCTGAAGTACAAGGTGCGGGCCGGTGGTTAAGGAGCACCACGACAATGCGTTTACAGACGCGGGAAAAGGTGACATACAGATATTTTATTCATGCAGACAATGTGAAGAATCACACGAGAGGCGTTCATAAAGTTCGCATCACCAAGGGTACGGTAAATATCTCACGTTTTTCATATCTATTAGGTTGGGAGACACTCCTTGAGCGTAGTTTGAAATACAGGTTAAATTTACAGTGTGCATTTGACGTGGATCACTTCAGCGAAGAGGATAAAGGTGTGTTGCAGGCCCCATCATACTACTGTATATCAGGATACACAGGCATTAAATCAGATAGATAAGACTGTAAAACGGATAGATTTAAAATTTAATTTTTTCCTCGCACGATCAGAGAAAAGAACATACATGGTAACAGTCGTGAAGAGAGTAATGAAGAGGATAGACAGCGTAGTTTAAAGTCCTGCATGAAATTATTTTTGAATATTTTGTGTGAAAGGTGTTGGTCTATTTTTACCCATGTGTGGTTGTAAGAATGCATGATTGGCGAGCAATTAACCCCAGCCACACGCCTTTGCAGTGGCCTGCAGGGTTTTTCGTATATTTGAGTGTAGTGCTCCTCTACGCAAATAAAGCTGGGCCCACACGCAGGAACAATGTTGCGCTTTTGAGGCTCGTAAGCGAAATCAGACAGTCAAACTCTTCCTCTCTCTAACTACGAACTTTATGAACGTCCCTCGTAGATAAGCGATTTTCTGATACCCCGTATAAAATGGATAGAAAGAAAAAAAATTAACTTGAGAATTAGTACGGTAGGGTTTTAAAAGAAAACTTCCCAATGGACGATAGACAATGTGGACGATCTGTTGAAAGTATTTATCATGGAAATGATTTGATAAAAAGTTATAGTAACATTTGTCATCAATTCGATTTGTTACCGCCAACACTCGATGACGCAATACGTCTTAATGAATGATAAAATTCTTACGTAGTCATGGCTTAAGTTATGAGTCTCCTTGAACTAAGAAGTAAACACATACCCGATGTTGTACCTGCTTGAAAATTAGATCGTTCGATATTTTAATCGGTTATACACAAAAGAAGATGCATGTATATAAATGAATGTCGTTAAAAGACGCTCAATGATACGACAACAAACTCTAAGTATTATAAAAGGTGACACGCGCTTTGATAAAAAATATTGTGGTTTACTACAGCATGCTGCCTATTTGTGCAATTCCTCTGAAATAAGGGAATGTATTTGTACGCGAGGTCGCAAAGAGCTCATATATACACTAACGATCAATGTAGATAAGGAGAAATATTGATTATACATTCTGACTTTTCTTGTGATACATTATAAAATCCTTATTCATTTTCGTCATTTGCGACTAAAATTACCAATCAATCTTTACCTCCAACCCCATTAAGACCGACGCGGCATTAATCGCATTTGTGCTATTATAGAACGAAATAGACATGATCGCAAGCATGAAGAGGATAATGAGGATATTTTAAGTATATATTTTGTATGTTATCTTAATGAGCCAAAAATATAGCTATAATTGTAACATAGTCCCAGCTTACACTGAATAATGTCCAGTTACAGAATACTTAGTGAATATTCAGGCGTGATGATGTGGAAAACGGGCATATTCATGACGAAATAACATGAAACTTCCTCAAAATAAATATAATTTAAATAATTTTAATTTTTAAATTAACAACAATTTAAACTTAAAATAAACATCCACGGAAAGTAAATATTTATCTGTGGGAGTTTGATGGTTATTTCGCAAGAGTCACTGAATATTTTTGAACGCACTAAGTAGTTGTTTGCGGGGTGAATAATTTTAAATAGGGTATTGTGGGCGTGCACGCTTGGTGCTGACCCGGCCCCCTGCAAAACACCCCTGGGGCCAACTGCAGTGCACGATGTACACGTAGCGTTTACTCGATATGATTATTTTGAGCCAACTGCAGAGCACGATGTAGATGTAGTGTTTACTCGATATGATTATCTTGAGCTAGCGCTTAAAATAAAATAAAAAGAGCCCAAAGACGACGAGAAAATTTCCTTAGCATATTCAAATCCATGACGTACCGAGATGCGCCCCCACAAAGGGCAAGAATAACTGCCTGGTTAAACGACACCAAGGTGCCTTTTCACGTGTTTTTCGTTACCGTGCCGCAGGCGAATCGTACATCCCCACTTCGGACCCGGGCAATAAACGAACCTTAACGAACGCGTCGGTGCGGAGTAGACGGTCATTACGAGCGGGATGGGTAATAATTGGTCGCACGGCAAGAAAAACTCGTCTCCCCGGAAGGTTTCCAAAAGACTCCTCGTCTTATATTATTTTTAACTACCGATGATCCCGTGAAATAAAAAGAGGATAGTTATTTCTTGCTCGGAGTGTAGGGTTCTCCCTCCGGTAAGAGAAAATAGTCAACGGAGAACGATACCAGCGTTCTCCAGCGGCGTTGGGATGCCACCAAAAAAACCATCAGGCCCACGTAAAACCTGGAAGACCAGCAGTGAAAGTGAGACACTCCCGAGTACTCTCGCTCAGAGTGGGAAGCCGCCGATGTGCCACCACTTGAAATGGAAAAAGGTCAAATACAAGTGACTGTGAACCTAAGGCCTGTAACGTCAGAATTATTTGCACCATTCTCCTCCTCGGGAGTTAACAAAAAAAACGCCGCACACTTCCAAATTTACGCCTTTAATCTGTCGTTTCTCACTTCACACTCCGCACACTTCGCACTCAACAGTCCCTGCTATTCCTCCACAACAATCCTCGCTCTTCCCCTTACAACAACACCAAACAAAAACTTTACAACTACCAACCATCCAAAATTCTCTATTCCACATCAACAACAATGAAACAAATGGCCGGTACACATCATCACAACAATAGGGCAGACGTTAATGGCCCGCGTCCCAAGGTTGTTTAATTCTACATTAGGAGTCCGTGCACGGTGAAAGGGCGTCGTTGTGCAAATTGTCTGAAATGAGCGAAGGATTTATGTACATGCCACATTTGATCATACTCGCTCTAAAGGCAAAAAAAATGCCACCGACATATTTCTGACACGAATCTCAAATCTAAGAATGACCTGTTGTATTTCCGTTTGGGAGTGTCGTTTCTAAAACGCATGCACGCGTAAGAAGAAGGAAACACACCGATCCCAGATAAGACACGTCAAAAATATCACATGAGAGATTACATTTTGTAACTAGCACATCAAAACTACTCACAGAGTCAAAAAGTCAAAATAGCTCAATTTTGATTTGTGCGGAAAACAAAATTGATCCGCAGAAACAATTTCTTCTCCAGAAAAGTTTTATCGTATCATCCGAATCAACTACAACACGTTTTGATGGATTTTAAGTTTTCCCGGCGAATAGTTGCGCTGTGGGATTCTCAGGTTTCCGTCAGGATAATGGCGTTTATGGACAGAGACGTTTCGACTAAGGCTAAGTCTGCCATCGTCTTCAGGTTGAGTCTGACCCCGAAGAAGATGGCAGACAGCCGTCGAAACGTCTGTGCCCATCGATGCCATCACCAGGACGGAAACCCGAGAAGCCTACAATGCAACACTGTTAGATCAGTCACAACCAATGCTAGAGAATTCCGCGGTCTTTATTGATAACCCCGTTACATCATCATCATCAATAAAAACAGCTAAAGGAAATATCAACCACTGATGATAGAAGTTAGGGTAACTCCTAGAGTGTGGAAAAAGAAACTGTTAGTACGAAATCAACCATGCAGCATGAGAAACAAACGGAAAAAATAGGAATAGAGAGGAATATTTCCCCAATGGAACCCGCACAAACCGTAAAATTGCCTTCCGAGCAAGAGGTTGATCCAACCAGCCAAATGTGACCGTCTGCAGTGAACAAATGAAAACCGCTTATAATAACGAGATATTTTCGCACGGTGATTCCTCGCAAATATTGTGGATTTTTTAGACGAAGACCCTGTGCCCCAAATGCAGAACCGTTTCCACTGCCAACTCAACTGTGAATATTCAGCCGAACATGAGATATAAGAAAAATGCCGTCATTTCCACAGTTCGATGAATACTTGTTCCGACAAATTAATTCCCCGAGGGGGGTGGGGTACATCTCCTTCCGTCTCGCGGTAACTATCGAATTTATGATATCGCTCGCTTTGCTCGGTCTTAAGATTGTTCGGCCTATGGCTCTAAGGCGCTGAGATCATTTTTAAGGCCTCTCTTCACGGTCCCATTCCGGATCCGGGACTCCCGTGTTACGGAGATAAGGCCCAGCAGCACGTTACGATCTCGTACAGGTATTCTTATCCATCTTCCTCTTACTCTTGCCTGTCAAGATAAAGACTTCGTTGCCTCGGATTTTCACGGAACGTGCACGGAAGTGGAAAGACCCGAGAAAAATACTTATTGCTCCAATTTTCGAACGGTTAATAGTTTAAAGAGATCCGCAGCAAACACCTCGAGACTCACATTCGACGGAGCCATAAACAAGTCAAAGTGAGTTTATCGGCCCGTTAGTGAATCGTTTCGCTAATAAATCAAGGGAATTACGATGTTTCCAGTGGTTGAACTTGAAAACGTACTATTTGCCCCTAACGTGTAAAAGAGCTACCGTGGAAAGCATAAGATAAGGCTAACAGGGGTCCAGCGATCCTAAAATTCCCCAAACAGTTTCCAACGAGAGCTTTCGAACTTGAGAGAACCCTACGCTTTTCCATTCCTCATATAATCTTGCGTCGAATCCGACCACATACCGCTTGATTACATCTTATATCTCCGCGTCTACATCTGTGTAATGCCCTGAAAGCCGCAGTAAGGGCGTATGGCATGGGTTGGGCCGTCACCAAGCAGGATTTACAACATGTAAATAATAGAAGTTATTCACGACGTAATAAATTAATTACACGCAAAACATAAAGTTACAAAATAAACATATAATGTGGGAAAAATGTCGAACTAGGTATAATTAAGATGCACGCAGGGCAACTACAAATAATTTACACTACCTAGCCTAGCTAACCCCATTGGACCAGTGATCATATTTATTTTTATCTCTAATCGCCTGAGGAAAAAATGACATTTTCAATCTATTCCTTCCTCAATATATCTCCCTGGTTTTACCATAGTGATCTGTTCTAGCGTAGAATGACGGGCCTTGTAATATGCCTTTAATCTTTTCGCCGACGTTTTCTGCCTCAAATTGACATAATAAATTAAGTAGTAGTAGCGATTTTGTTTATAGGCTATGATAATTTCGCACCTCTTCATATCATGGAGAAAACCCATCTGGACAAGCAACACCATTGCCGTGGGCGGAACTCGAACCCGAGACCTTTGGGTTAGCCGGCGAACACGGTAAACCCCAGGCTAACCCGGGCGGCACACAATAAATTAACCTGCATTTTAAACTACGACCAACCTAATTCCTACGTGGCTCCTAACCTAATTCCTCTAATAGAGCATCGTTACACTGCTACGTTGATCGTAAAGCCTTCCACAAATCTAACTGTTCTACTTTCTTTTAGGTATAATTTCAAAACCAATCCAGCATCACATGTGGATCGGCCCACGCCGCAGGGATTCTGAATAACGTGAACATTTTTATATACAGAAAGTTAACGCTCTATTAATTTTCGCACAAGGAAATTGAATTAATCACCTCGGGAAGATTATTCTCTACGCCAAAGTAGTTCACAACCGTTTGAAAATACCTCTTTTCGCACATGCAGAAAACAGCAATTCCTTCGCCAAAAACCTTTAAGCATAGGCGGATCTAAACTCGCTGTCCCTCTACAGCAATAGACGCCGAGGGGCTCGGAAAATAAGCCGGCGAGAACAAATATTTTAGCAAAACTGACCTCACAGCCCCCCACAACCATTACCACTGGATAAATCAGAGGTAGCCATTCTAACCACTCAGGTGCTACAAGAAAAATACGATCATGGAGAACGATCCGATCGATGTGAAATTTACGGATAGGCTTTCATTGTCTTTCACTTTCAATTCGCTGAACAAACTTCGGAGAAGATGCGAGTGCGCAATACATTAAGATGCCGCCAAACCTGTTTCTACATGAGAATCCTCCTCGCAGAGTGAAAGGAGCTTATGAGCTTGCAGGGGCACACAGACCAGGTTACAATGGTTTTCCGCCTTCAGTGATAACTATCTACCTCACCATCGAGTATTTAGCGAGGGTCTCTTCACAGATCCAGATAAAAGTACTGGGGGAAGAGGCGAGAAACGGGATGGCCTTCGCCGCGAAACTCCTTCCGTATCATTAGGGCTGATCTCTGACAGAGGGGTCGGGTTCAGTTCTCGCGTGAACGTTCGGCGACACTTCCACTTCCATTTTTAACATTCGATCGCATTCGTATCGGGTCGAAGCAAACGAGGAAGGATAACCGATTTCCTTTCATTGTGTGGCGGTTCAGTGAATAGTGAAGGTCAAAGTTAACAGCCGAAATAAAAAAATAACCGAGATTCCATCGGTGGAATTTCATTAGCCTGCGCCATAATACAGCCAATAAAAAGTAACGGCGATTCATCGCGTTGGCTTTTCATTCATTCTCCAGTAGTCGTAGTCACGGTAACATGTTCAAAATATAATCATAAAACTGGTGGCGTATGTTGCAACATTCGCCAGGGACTCTAACGAGGAAAACTCAGCCCAATACTTACTAAAACCATTGTCTGCTCTTCAATTATCAAAGAAAGTTATCGACACACGGATGAAGACATTTCAATCTAAACACAACATTTACATTGCTTTTCCAAAACAATAAAAGTATTGATAAAATGATAATTTGAGATCTTCTTAATGCTTGAGATTATGTGTATATGGAACGAATGTAGCTCGGTCTGAGTGATTTTAGAATGAGGTGAAGGTGCATTCTGGGCAGGGGTGTCTTGACCGTGGAGGAGGGCGGTGGCTATATTTTATGAAAAAACATTCTCCGACTATTCGCTCATTCGAAATAGTTCTTACGCGAGACAAGAACGTCAAACAAATGCGAAAGCCATTGATTTTGCCATTCGTACATGCATCCCCGGAATCAGGACTGTAAAAATATCTTGGAAGGAATGTGTGACATGGTACATCACATATGCGAAATGAGTTCGGGCTTCACTTTGTGGAATTACATTTTTATAGCGTAAAATAACTTGTACGATCCACTGGATGGTCAAAAATATAAAAAAAATGTGGCAGTCGTTTGACTGTCCGACATAAGTGAAACACTGTCTTTGGCGAATTACAAAATTATGGGAAAGTACCGATTATATTGTGGTTTATAATGATATGCGTAAATTTAGAATTATTATTGATGTAATAAATTAATAGCAAAGGAAATATACACAAAACTGGAGGAAAAAGCAAGAAAAGTGGGTTTCAAATCTTAAGGAATTATGGAGTGGTGTAAAATGACCTTAGCTGTCGATGCACCCTTAACAATTAATGCTAACTAACCAATATGCGGACTCCGGGCTATGCTCGGGATTAACGGGAATAAGACATAAGGTACCGGTGAAAAGATGACCGGGAGGGGTTGGACATATGGCAAAACGGAGCGGAGGGAGGACGTGATTTCAGATGTCTGCCCAATTCTCGGGAGGAGCGATTCCGCCAAAAGATTTTTGGCAACCAGATGGGTGCTCCGATTCAACAGAACGAAGACTGCCACTCGGGGAATGGAGGCGAGACGCTTGGGATTCCACAACAATTCCATTCAGGTGGATGTCGGAAGGAGACACACCCATGATGAGAAAAAGTGGGACACGACACGCATACGATTTACATGGTATGAGCCCCCCCCCAGAAGAAATCGCATCTATAGAGCGTTCGCCCTAGGATTGTCGCAAAAGAATTTAATATTCCGAAAGCAGCAGAGCGACAACGAAAGCAGCTTCCAGAATCAAAAATACGTGTTCATTCGAAGTTTTTTTTTCTCGATGAAAAATGCATTCTTCCCAAAATTGTATACTTTTACGATTGCAACTGCAGATTTGACATCGATGACCTCAAAAAACCCACGTCACGCTTCAAAGATCGAAATAGTTACGAACAATTTAGGTTTTTAAACAGATTTTATTTGTAATTTCTGCATCGACGACTTCAAAAACCTTTTAAACATACTTTCACAATGATTGCATGAGTTATGCGTACAATTTGTAAAAAAAATATTTTTTTTTGCGAAATATATTTTTTTCATCAATTCAAATTGCAGATTTTGCGACGCCGATCTAAAAAAAATTTGGAACAAAATTTCGGAAAAATAACAAATTTTTTTTCTTACCGTGTCCACCTTTTTCACAATATGTGACGTTCCATCCAGACATCCTACTGCCAAGCTCGCGATATAGAGAACCCCAAGCATTTCCAGGAACGACCACGAGAACCGACCTCGTGATTAATAAAAATTATACATTAAAAAATATATATATGTAATATGTATTTTCTATATTATATATATATATTATATATATGTATTATATCTATATTATGATAGGAGGAAGTGTACAGGAGAGCGGAGAAAACTATGGCATTGTGGGGTACAATAAGAAGAAGAAGAATAAGGTGGATAGGACACATCCTGAGGCATAATGGGTTCGTGAAGAATATAATAGAAGGAAAAATAGAGG